>JAODAL010013765.1:0-89976 GCA_025379985.1 Phyllomedusa bahiana | reverse complement strand
ATCAGCAGCACACTAAAAGCACTCAAAAAACATCAAAAAGGACAAAGGAATTTTTTGGAAAAGCATTTCTGCTACTTAGAACACTGAAAAAATTTTTGAGGTTCTTAGTTCACTTTTTTGATCAAAACGTTTAAAGGGGTTTTTCATTTCATTAAATGGCCTTCAGAATAAGGGGACATGAAAAAAAGCAACTTTGCAATTGAAGGCGCAAAGCTGTCTTTTTTCTCACGTTTTCCCTTATCTTCGTTTTTGTATAAAAACTTTCCAGTGCTGGGTCATCCCCCCCCTTTTTTTTTTTTTTTTTTTGCAAAAATTAATACGGAGGGCCCCCCTCTAATAAATTTAAACATTTCCTTTCAGCCCCCCCGCCCGGCTTTAAATTAAAAAAGGGTTTTTCCTCCCTTTACCCCGTTAAGGGGGACAAAAATTTCACTCTTACAGCTAACTGCCCCTCATTGAAAAGGGACTACGCACAACGAAAACCAGAATTTGCTGGTGCCTTATGAAAACAGAAGGGAAGGACTGTGCCTGGATGGATTCAACTGTAGCAAATCTCCCCCGTGGGTCAGTGTGGTTTAAGAGATGTTTTAACTAATCGGGCCCTGGGGTAGATAGCTCTTAAAAAATAAATGATGGGAAAAGGAACATGATATGTGGAGGTGGGGACACACTGAGCGCATAAACAGTGGGGGGGGGAATGAGTCACCCCCCCTTCAGTTAAAAAACACCACTGGGAGGGGAGGGGATTTCAGGAAGTGGGGCATCAAGCTTAAGAGAACACCAAATAAAGAAGCGATACTTTCCCTTTAACCCCTCTAGAAAATATTTGGTTGAATCCAAAAAAAACTTTTTGAAAAAAAATGGCAATTACATACTTTCTGAAGGGTAAAGGTCTGTCTTCTTCTGCAGGCCTTTTTTGTGGAAATTTTCCCCGTCGTCCACATTTTCAAAAATTTTTTTCCTGAAATGAAACATTAAAAAAGGGAAAAAAAACTTGGTACTGAAAACGTGGATTTTCTTAAACTGCTAAAATAAATTTCTGGGTTCAGGTTGATAAAAGAAAGGGTGGCCCCTGGTTACTGTGCATGCCACCCTATTGAACCCCAGAGGGACTGGATCTGCTGGCGTTAAGGGGCACCATCCAAACCCTCAAATTACAGAATAAATATAGATAATTATACTTCAGACTTGGAAATGAGCCCGACGCCTTAGTTTTTTTTAAAAGCTTACAAGTTGTCTTCCAGAAAAGGGGTTTTCAAAACCTCCAAACACTTATGTAATTGTAGCCACCAATTCATCCTTTGCAGCATGCTGCAGTGAAAAAAAAAACTGTCCAAAAAATGAAAGAGATCAGAAGTCTGACATTTTTCCTCCGGTTTTAAAAAAACCCAGGGCAATGGGTAGGAACTGTAAATATATAAAACAAGCAAACAATCAATAGTGTAGCTTAATGCTGAGGGATGGAGGTCAACTTATCAACACATAACACTTGCCAGGACAAGCAACTGGCCAAGTGGCACATGTCCGCTGTAACCGTCCCAGTATGGAGGGTCAGCATTTAAAATAGAAGGATGTGTTCAAACGGCGTTTAGCGGCACGGTTTACCGCTTTTAAGATTACGGGTTGATTTTGCTTTCACAAATTATTTACCGTATTTGAGGGTGCCTAGTATCATCACAAACATACCCCGCAACTAACGTCATGTAACACATCCTAAGAAAGACCCAACATATAAGTACTGCTTTCTTTATAACATGCCAGCAGCATGTTATAGAGCAGGAGAAGCTTAGAAGACTAATATATCATTGTGGGGCGAAAGTTTCAGTATAACCAGTAATCATCATTAACAAGTCTGCACTTATTTTGAGTAAGGAGTCCAGTGGGTGTGACCATATCAATGATAGATGCCCTCTTTTGTATTCACACTATATACAAGGCAAGTGGTCTAAACTCTTGATAACCCTGCCCACTGGACTCCTTAAAGAACTGAATAAACAGCAATTACTAAATCAAAAAAAATAAATAGTTTTTTATGAATCTTTTCTCCCCAAAATGTTTTATCCCCCGTATAAAATCGAGTAAAACCCCCGATTTTTTTCAGCAAAAAAACTGGCTTATACTCAAAGTCACTGTGGCACCCCCGGGCCGCTCCCGATTGGCCCGAGTCCCAAAGGGGAAAGTTTCATTTAAAATATGCGGCCCCCAAAAGGCCGCATAAAAATGAACCCCCGAGCAGGGCCCCGACAGGGGCAAGGGGGCTTGCGATGGCCCGGGGCACTGCCCCGTCACCTTTTCCCCCTGCATGGACCCCTCCGGCGCCGCACCCCAGGTGAAGGGATACCACGGGCGGGGCACAGGACGAGCGCTCCCTGCTGAGAGGACTCCCGGGCCGGGCCCGGGAAAAACCTCCGGAAGCGGCCGGGCGTCCGGAGTCCCCGGCACAGGCGGCGTGCATGTCATCCGCTCTTTCGGGGGGCCTGATTAAAGTCCCCCCGCCTGTCCCGGGAAAAAAAAGCGCGGGGGGGCCCCCGAACCCCGGAGGAGGGGGGGCCCCAGTGGGGAAGACGGAGCAGGGGGGGGAGCCAGGAAAGGGAAAATTTTTTTTTTTTTTTTTTAAAAAGTTGTCCCACCCTCCCCAATACCTGTTTTAGAAACTGCCAAAAACCCCTACCTTTACCTCCCTAGTACTCCCCTATACCTCCCTAGAAATTCCCTTTTAAAGGGGCCTGGGAATCCTATAGCCTACCTTTTCCCCTCCCCAAAGTACAAACCTATACCCCCAAATTTACAAAACTTTCCCGGGCCCAAAGGAAAGGGCCTTTTCCCCTGCCTATTTAATTCCCCAATCCCTCCCTTTGTACTCCCTTTAAAAGCCTACCTTTACCTGATTGTACTCCCTTTTCCCCCTCCCAAAGTACTGCCTATAAGCCTACCAATACCCCCCTTGAAACCCTTTTCCCTGCCTTTACTCCCCTTTATTTACCTTTTCCTCCCTTTATACCTGCCTAGACAAAACCCATCCCCTGAATTGTATTGGCCTTTTAACCCCTTCCCTTTTCCCTGCCTAACCTCCCTAGAAATCCCTATACCTCCCTAGTAAGTTTTAAAAACCCCCCCAAAAAACCCCTGCCCTAGTATCCTTATCCCTGCCTAAAACTGCCTTTAAGCCAAACCTATACTCCCTTTAGTCCCTCCCCTTATACCTGCCTTTTATTTACCTAAAACCCACCTATACTGCCTAATAACCCAAACCTATCCCCTTCCTCTATACGCCTAAACCATCCCTTTACCTCCTTTGTCCCTGCCTTTAAGCCTCCCTTAACCCGAAAAATAACCCCTACCTATCCCTGCCTATATTTCCTTTAAAACCTCCCCTTTTCTGCCTATCCCCTGCCTAGTACTGCCTATAACCCTCCCCATCCCTGCCTAAAAATGCCTATAACCCTACCTATCCCTCCCTTTTTAAGCCTACCTTATTACCTGCCTATTACTCCCTAAAAACCCCCCTAGTTCTGCCTTTTCCCTCCCTAGTTTTTGGCCTATAACCCTACCTATACCTGCCTAGTATTTCCCCTATAACCCTTAACCTTTACCCCCTAGTACTGCCAAAAAACCCTACCAAAACCCTGCCCTAGTACGGGCCTATACCTGCTAGTATCCCTATACCCTTTTCCTTCCCTCCCCAAAGTACTATGGGGGGGGACATTTTACCAGCCCTAGGGGGGACTTTAAAACGCCTATACTGCTTAGGGGGGGAATTAAACTCCCCTATACCTGCCTATTTTAATTTTTTTGGGTATCTTTTTTTATTTTTAAAATTCCCCGTAGCCGTGCGTTTTCCACCCTAGGCTTATACTCGATGTAAATAAGTTTTCCCCGTTTTTTTTGGTGGCAAAATTTGGTCCCTTTTCCCTTAAAACCGGGTGGGCTTAAACTGATATATACGGTATTAGCCCTGCTCATTTCCCCCCCTGCTCTATAATTTTTCGGGCCCGAGATCAATGGTATATTAAAATTAAACGCAGGTTCCCTTTAATTTTAAAGAAGTTTCCCACAATGCCTTTTTTTTTTTCATAACCCGGAAAGCCCCCTTTAATAACAGACGAAAACTCCAAATTAAAAAAAAACAATAGATTAGAGCAGCAATTTTCCTATGTTTTATTATAGGAAGATCTTATGTGCTGCGGCTGAAAAAACCCTGATGTTGCATACAACTGGGGCAACATTCGAAAGGGTGACGCAAAAAAAAATTTTCAGCTTTTTGGTAGACGGGCTGCAGCTGCATTCTGCATAATGATGACTTGCCGTGAAGGGGGTGATCGTGAAAAAAAAAAATTCTAAATAATTTCTCTCTTAGCATTTTATAAACACTACATTTTTGGGGGGGCTTTCTGCACCCTTACTCAGCTGTTTGATGACAGAAGAAAGTATTCTATGTTGATCATAAAAAAACAGCTCTGGCAAGCCCAGGGATAAATGTGACCAAAAGGGTTTTGTCTTTTTTCGGGTCGGTCTTTGAAGTTAACCCTTGTTTCTTTCTCCCAAAAAGTGGGAAAAACAGGAGGCACACCCCGAGCCCTAGGGGGATGGGGAAAAAGAAACCACACAGGGAAAAAACCCCTGGAGCTTGTAGTTTTTACAGGCAAAGGGGAAAACTTTCAAACTGAAAATGCAGAAAAAAAAAAAAAAAAAAGGCTCATAACGTACAGAAAAAGCACAACTTAGCACTGAAAACATCACGGAGCATATGTTAAAACTTAGCAAAGCCATTTGAGAATTTTTTTTTTGTTGCTATGCGTCTAAAATTGACCATACACATAATATGAACATTGACCATACCACCATTTTCGACATTACCAGTCAACCATCTAACGTGTATGGGGGTGTCCCAACTTTAACCCAACAGCTGATGAAGGGAAATTGAGAACCAATGATGGAGCATGTGAAAATCTGATGTTTAATTCTTAAAGAGGGTAAGCAGCTGCCAGAAATGTCTAACAACAGCTTAATCCCTTCTCCCAAATCAGAAAAACACACACGGAGTTAAGCATGAATATGGAAATGTATGAGGTGTCTCAGGCATAAGGCCATCTTTAGAAGGCTTGGCGATCATTCCTTCCCAGCAAATTAACGGGAATTTATCACCAATTTTTTTTTTTTTTTTGCTTTTTACTAATTAAAAAAAGATATTGATACCTATTCTATTTTTAGCGGTTTTTATTCTGTTTTTTTGTATATGATTATGGAAAGCTGCCGTCTTGTCTGACCTGGTTTTTACATAAGTTCCAAGTATGCTTTATTGCAGCTAAATTGACATAGGAGCCTGTGAACAAGAGATGACTTCTATGAGAGTTTTCTAGGCATGCTCTGTGACCTGGAAAAAAGTTACTGTAAAGGGAGGGGAGGAGGGAGAGTTGTTATCATCTTCCATTATGAACGGTGGATGCTGTGTAATTTACACACATTAGTGTCACCTTTCAGTATAATTCTGCCTGTGCTGATAATGAGGAGAGTGCTGAAATGTTTTGTCTATGGAACAGGATGTGTCAGACAATTATTAGGCTTAGTGGCCAAAGAGAAAACTGCAAGACTTCAGGATCTCCTAAAAATGTTCATAAGGAAATGAAAAGTTTAAAAAAAAAAAGGCAAAAAATAAAAATTCCTTATAAAAAGTTTTTAACATAGAAACATGATTTAAACAATAGGTAATTTTCTGATAAAACATTTCCTTTAACAAATTCTTCACATGATAGACATTGTTGGCATATCGCTCGGATAGAATATCAAAGCCTGATAGGTGCGGGTTCCAAAGATGGGTCCTGCACTTATCTCGGTAACGAGCCCTTGAAACTTATGGAGCAGAATGGGGAGTCAGTTGCAGATTTTTGTCCTATGATGAACACACTGCTCAATTGTACTTGGAACTCACATACTACAAAAGGGAGAATCATGCGCAAGGGCAAGCGACTCTCCATTCTGCTCTGTAACATTCGGGACCTGTTTCTGAGAACTACAACCATCAGATTTTGGTAGCATATACTAGCGATATGCCATCAAAGTCTATTGTGGGAACTACCTTTTAAGTACTAGTAAATGAACTAAATTTGGATATGTTTTTAACACCATAAACATTGCTACAATTTCCACAATTTTTTTTTTTAACGCCATATGATGTAAACAGTGTTACACAGCATTGATAACTAGTAAACACCAAGGGCGACATATCTCAGGGTTGAGAAATTTTTTTTGCTTTATTTTGCGCCAAAAAACTATCGACGCCCTATTTACTATGTAAATGAACTGTAGTACACCAAAACTAGGTGCATTATACACCAGGCACAACACATTTGAATGCGCCTAAAGTAATAGCATCAAATAGGCTAGCAATGATATGCTATGCACCTGAATAATGCTATCGCCTAAATTAGGTGCATCAATTTTACTATGCAAGGTATTCCAGACGCCAGATTTTTGACAGGTTCATTCATTCAGGTGCACTATACACTCATTTAATGCACTTAACACTGGCGTGGCGACGCCTATTTTCTGACATGTTTTCCTAAGAATATAAATAAAATCCACATTGAGTGCTTGAAACAATGACCTCTCAGGGTAACCGAGGACAGCTAGTTAGGTTCCAAACATCAAGTGTTTGGTAATAGGAAGAGATAGGACATTGCAAATAATCTGTATGGTCACAGGTTTAGTTCCATAAAAAAAAAAATTATTTCTTTTACCAGTAGTGATCTCTGCTTCTATGTTACAGATAAAAAAGAAGAAATCCTCCGCTAAAAAGAGTACAGTGCTGATAAATATACTGTAATCAATTCTACTAAGCAGAAACCAGACAACTCCTATAAGGAAGGAACATGTTTATAGTGCATACACTGGTGTACTGTCTGGCCCTTTAGCACTGCTGATGGTTGTAGGGTGGCAGCTGAAGACATTCTATATGCACCCACAGAAAATATCCATGCAGGTTAAGATTTCAAATCCATAGAATGTCTGCCAGGGGATATTTAAACTTACCTGTCAGATGACATTCATACATTCCAATAATCACTGCAAATAATAATCCCTGTTAAAACTTAACTTTTACTTATCTTTTTTTAAAAAATATTAATATCTAAACCCCTATACATTACCACTACATACCTAGATGATACAGCATACTGTGCACTATCTGCCAGTGGAGTAATCGCCCTGATAAAGAGCGGCTCCGCTTTAATGACAGACAATGTCACTACATGCGTGTATAAACAAACCCTTTTAAATCCCAGCTATCCCGACGCGTTTTTCCCCCCTACAATTCTAGGTTCATCAGGGGATTCTAAAAATTTCTCTCACTGTGGAAAAAGAATACGCTATATACAACGCATATATCCAAACATGTACTTCAAAAATTTGATTTAATAAATGATACTTAGCTCAAGTGCTGCCAGGTATAATGACGATACCTTGGGTGCCAGCGTACTAGAGGTGCTGCGGGAATTTATCGTCATTATACCTGGCAGCACTTGAGCTATATATTCATCTATGTTTTCACCTTTGTTCCGGCACTGTTGAGTCCTGTCGTGGTCCTCGGTCTTCTGGTTTCTTCCTGCTCCAGGCAGTCAGGATGTCAACGCTGCAGCTAATCAAACTGCCAGCAGCAGGAAGATAGCGGAAGACCGTGGAGATGGCGGACCTCAGCAGTGCTGGAATGGAGGGAAGGACAGAGGTGAGTATTAGTTATATTCTATTTCCCAACTGCATCGCTAGCATAAATTAATTTTTTTTAAAAAGTAGATAACTCCTTTAAACCTACAGCTTTGTTGAATTCTGTCAGATGTATAGCCAAATGCATTAGGAAAATGTATGCAACTTTGCTCCAGATGTTTAGATCTCAGTAGGATAGTAAGAACATTTACATGACTTTGTTGGATAGTGTAGCAGGTTTGCTTTTCAATGAAGAAAAAGCAAATAAGTCTTCCAAATGTATACAAAAACAACTCCTTTTTGTCGTACACTTGCCTCTCAGAAAGCTATGGACATATCTTTTCTCAGTCATGTCTTATGTATGGGGCAAAGAGAACATGAATAAAGCCTTATCCATCAGCAGGCTACTGATTGAATTGTACTCAGAAACTGTGATGCATCACTGCCTGCTGATGGATATTCAGGGAATCCAGAGGTAATTAAGATTTCCCCAGGCAGCTTTGCAGGATTTTCAATTGCTCCTTCAACTAATGGAAGTAAATCTAATAATAACATCATATCAGGAGATACAATCTACAAAGTAGGTCAAAAGTCAATCCACACTTTACATGTGACAACTCTTTGTCAACAGTTTTCTGCGAGAATACAGTATATATAGCAAAGGGGTATCCAAGAATCGAACTGACTTACCGTAGGAGGTTTAATGCCGAGTTGTATTCTTCTGACTCCCATATACGCTTTTCCAAACAAGCACAATAAAGTTCTCTAATCTGGAAACCATATAGAGAATCGGTATTATAGTTAAAAAATAAATAAATAAATAAAAATATATGATCACAGCTACATCCAGATTTATTAACATATTTAGGAGTAAAATTCTGCAATCAATCTCTACAAATACAATGGGCAAAGGAGCAGAACTAGTTCACCCCTGCACTTCCCAAATGATAGTATCACCCGTAAATACTGCATCTCACAAGATGACCTATTTTCCTAATTAAAGGGGTTTTGCCACGATGTAATGTTGACGTGGGATCCTCCAAAATGGGTATTTAATCACTTTTCTAAATATATGTGATTACAAAAAGTGAAGCCTGTCAAAGCTACAGCATTGCTCAGTCCCCCTTAGTTTCCTGCCAGTTTACATTAGACGTGACCAGGAGACTGACAGGAGCTGATCTGGCCGCGCTTGCGTGTTTGCACTTCTTATCTGATGACAGGGAGCATGAACGAGCTTGCAAGGGGCTGGGAGAGAAAGTGCAGTTATGAGCTGTCTGCGTATAGAGAATCCACTGGTTGTAAGGTTATTATTTGAGTAAACAGAGATGCTCCCTGGCTCTGCTCACCCTCCTCCCTCTACCCCCTGCAGCCGTTCATGCTTTGTTTATCTTCTCTCCTGAGCAGATAAGAGGTAAGGAACTTCACTTCTTGGCAAAACCCCTTTAAGGACTCGCTGGTTGATTAGCACATTATCAAGGGACCAGGAACTGAAATCCATGGCGATACAATAGCTGAAGCTGCAGGCAGCAACATACTTTTCCTGCAGAGATGAAGTATTATGTGGCGCTACTTGTTCAGCACCGACACAAACAGAATAATTCACACGAGATTATGTAATGAGATTTGATACTGCAGCATTTATATTGTATTACTAGGGCTCTGAAAAAGTCTTATATAACAGACGGACATCAGAATTCAGTGGATGACTCAGCCACTTGCATGCAAGGAGAGGATGTCAATGGTATTTTACAACACAGGAAGTTTGGAGAAGAATAGAGTGAATGTTTTTTTCTGTACAAGTGTTCAAATAGCAGTACCATATAGTATTTCTTAAATATGATCCAAATGGTCATAGCCATACAGAATTGCTGCCCTATATATTATCCTCATGCACAGTCGAGTCACATTATGATGACCACCAGCTAATATCCACAGTAACACCATGTGCAGCACGGACAACAGTTAGATAGGAGGGGGTGACAAAGTCCTGGTAGGTTGTCACAGATATCTGGAGCCATGCTGACTACAGTGCATCCTACAGCTGCTGGATGGTGCATGGGGGAGGATCCACAGCATGAACATGACAATCAAGGTGGTCCTACAGATGCTCAATTGGGTTCAAGTCTGGGGAATTAGGAAGCCAGGAGTACTTGGAAGTCTTGGTCATGCTCTTCCAAACAACGTCTGACATTTCTAGCCATGCAACATGACATATATTGTCTTGTACAAATATCCCATCCTCCCCAGAAAAGACAATCAGCATGTATGGGTGTAAATGATCTGCAAGGATGGATTCATACCCAAATTGGTGGAGAGTGTCTTCCACATGGATGAGTAGCTAAGAGAAAGACTTTTCCTACACCATAACGCTGCCACTAGCTAGTGTTTTTCCAGCAATAGTTGCAGGGTGTTTTGTCCCTGCGTTCAATGAAGCAGAAAATGTGACTCATCAGAGGAGGCAACCCTTTACCAATCAGCAGAGGTCCAATTTAGACACTGCCATGAAAATCGAAGCCTTTTCTGCCGATACAACTTTGTTAGCAGATTCAGTGACCGTCAGTCTGCTTCAGGTTCACTGAACTGTTGTTTTTTACATGTACCACAGCCCCCTAGTTCATTTGACAGTGAGCTGCTCCACCATAGCACGTCCTTCACCCTTGCTCACCATCATAGCTGACTTTCACCTCTCACTCATATCAATAGCATGCTGTGGTAGGCAGTTTCTCCATATCTTATTCGCAATAGTGTCATTTGCTTACTCACCATACACATTCACCATAACAGCATGCGAACAGTGACAAGGGTTTTCAGTTTAAAAAAACTGCCCCCCCCCCCCACCCCCCCCTCCCCCCAAAAAAACTAACCACCCCTTCTTGCAACTCTAATAAAACCGCTTCCTTTACCCATGACAGCAAAGCGGGCTATGCGTCCAGACAGCCTACTGCACAACCTATACCCATCAAGTCAGCTGATATCATAAATGGAAGTGTTCATTATCATGTGTCTCGACTGTGTACATGACTCATATATATATATTATAAATTTTTAAAATATAAATATAATATAAATTATATATTTATACACACACAGTATCTCACAAAAGTGAGTACCCCTCACATTTTTGTAAATATTGTATTATATCTTTTTATGGTAACGCTGAAGATATGACACTTTGATACAATGTAAAGTAGTCAGTGTACAGATTGTAAAACAGTGTAAATTTGGTGTGGCCGCAAAATAACTCAAGACACAGCCATCAATGTCTGAACCTCTGGCAACAAAAGGGAGTATAACCCCTAAATAAAGATGGCCCAATTTCCCATTTTCCCTACAGGGTATCATGTGACTTATTAGTGTTACAAGGTGTGGATGGGGAGCAGGTGTGTTAAAGGGGTTTTCTCGCTACAAAGATCATGTCTCAGATTATGGGGACAGTAAAAATAAGCACTTTTGTAATTGGTTTGCATTACTTCATACAAAATGATGATGTCACAGGTCTTCAGTGAGGAGAGACACGCCTCCTGGGAGGAGAGACATGCCTGCTGAGAGGAGAGACTCGCCCCTGGATTTCAAATTCAATCTCGGAGAATCAGCTAAAGAGCACGAACAGTTCAAACGATAACACCCCTTTAAATTTGGCGTTATTGCTCTCACACTGGTCACTGGAAGTTCACCATGTCACCTCATGGTAAAGAACTCTCTGAGGATTTGAAAAAAGAATTACTGCTCTACCTAAAGATGGTCTAGGCTATAAGGAGATTGCCAACACCCTGAAACTGAGCCACAGCATGGTGGCCAAGTACATAGATGGTTTAACAAGACAGGTTCCACTCAGAACAGGCCTCACAATGGTCGACCAAAGAAGTTGAGGGCACATGCTCAGCGTCATATCCAGAAGTGAGTGCTGACAGCGGTGGAGGGGTCACCATGTCAGTGCTCAGACCATACGCCACACACTACATCAAATTGGTCTGAATGGCTGTTGTCCCAGAAGGAAGCCTCTGCTAAATATGATGCACAAAAAAGCCAGCAGTTTGCTGAAGACAAACATACTAAGGACATGGATTACTGGAACTAAATTTATTTAGTTCAAATGGTGACACGTTTGTGGCAGCAACCAGGTGAGGAGTACAAAGACATGTGTGTCTTGCCTACAGTCAAGCATGGTGGTGGGAGTGTCATGGTTTGCAGCTACATGAGTGCTGCCAGCTGTGGGGTGCTACAGATAATTGAGAGAGCCATAAATGCCAACATGTACTGTGACATAGTGAAGCAGAGCATGATCCCCTCCCTACAAAAACTAGGCCGAAGGGCAGTACAACAACATCGTAAAAACCCTAAACACACCTCCAAAACGACCACTGCCTTGATAAAGGAAATCAGGGTAAAGATGCTGGATTGACCAAGCATGTTTCCAGATCTAAACCCTATTGAACATCTATGGGGCATCCTCAAACGGAAGGTGGAGGGGCGCAAGGTCTCTAACATCCATCAGCTCCACGTCCATCATGGGGGAGTGGAAGAGGATTCTAGTGGCTGTAAACTGTGAAACACTAGTGAACTCAATGCCCAAGAGAGTTAAAGGGGTTAAAGGGGTTTTGCCACGATCTAATGTTGACGTGGGATCCTCCAAAATGGGTTTTTAATCACTTTTATAAATATATCTCATTAAAAAAAGTGAAGCCTCTGAGAGCTACAGTTTGACTTACATGCCGTTAGTTTCCTGACAGTTTACATTAGACATGACCAGGACCTGACAGGAGCTGATCTGGCCACGCTTGAGTTGTTTGCACTTCTTATCTGATGGCAGGGAACATGAACGAGCTTTGAAGGGACTGGGGAGAAAAGATCCTGTGTCTTTTGTATAGAGAATCCACTGGTTGTAATGTAATTATCTGAGTAAACATTCAGATGCTTCCAGCTCAGCCCTCTCCCCCCCTGCAGCAGTTCGTGAACAAATGAAAGACGCTGCCTGCTCAGAGCTTATCTTCTCTCCTGAGCACATAAGAGGGAGAAACTTGCGCACAATACAGTTATCCCCTGTGGATTAGCCAAATAACATGTTTGCCCAAGTACAGAGACTGAGTATCAGGAACGTGCATGGGAGGGGAGTGATAACATCACAGAGGAGGTACTTGTTTTTTTTTTAAACACAGAAACACAACACCCTTTTTCAAGCCTCAAGAGGGGAGTATCAGCCTGTTAGGTTACGAACTCACTTCTTGGCAAAACCCCTTTAAGGCAGTGATGGAAAATAATGGTGGTCACACAAAATATTGACTCTTTGGGCACAATTTGTCCATTTTCACTAAGGGGTGTACTCATTTTTGTTTCCAGCGGTTTAGACATTGATGACTGTGCTCCGTTATTTTGAGAGCACCAAATTTACACTGTTAGGGGCCATTTACTCGGTACAGAGCAAATACCGGTCGGATTATCCGAACGCTATTTGCTCTGTTTTGGGGCCGTGTACACGGCCACAGGGGTACGGCTTTTCTACGCTGTTTGTGGAGAAGGGCCCTCCCCCTTTGCATTGACATGTTCATGTTCCGCACAAAAACCGGGTGGAAGAATAAACATGTTCAATATTTTTCGGACCGCTGGTGGTCTAAAAAAACCGTCCGGCGGGAAATCCATGCAGTGGGGACTGGTGCATTGGTTTTCCATAAAGGTCTGTGAAAGTTTGACAGCCGGTTTACAGATGGCTTTCAAAACCGAAAATCATATCTTCAGTGTTGTCCCATGAAAAACTATAATACAACACTTACAAAAGTGTGAGGGGTGTACTAACTTTTGTTAGCTACTACACATGTATAGATACACACATATATACACACACATAAATATCTATATATCTAGATCAGGGGTGTCAAACTGCCGGCCCTCCAGCTGTTGAGAAACTACAACACCCATCATGCCCACTGTTTTTAGATTATACAAATGCATGATGGGAGTTGTAGTTTCCCAACAGCTGGAGGGCCGGCAGTCTGACACCTGCGATCTATATATATATATATTATTAATATATATATATATTAAAATTGAGTAACATAGTATAAACAAGTGGGCAAACCGTGCTACCAATCGGAATTGAATATGGCAAAAGGCAGTTTGATCGACTCATGCCAAGACAGAATTAGCAGTAGTCACTATGTATTTCTATTTTCACAGCACTGATACGCATAGAATTTACATGACATTGATACGAATTTTTTTATTTTACCACTAAGACACTGTTCACATTTGTGTTGCAAATTACATCAATTGATAGAGTTCATCAGACACCGGCAGCATCCATTGTATAACAGATATGGCAGTACTAAATGGAAGCAGTAAGTTTGAGTAAAGCCTAATTTGTGCCTTCCATATATATCTACTTTTTTATATATATTTTTAGGCCTTTTTCAATATCAGTGTGTGTTTTTGTTCAGGGTAATCTATTAAGGATTCCAGGGCGTACGCCAATTTATTAACTGCAACTGTGGGGTTTGTGTTAGTAGATGCAAGATCTCTCTAGGCACATTATGAAATCATTTTAAATGCAGTCATAAATTGTTTTAGAACAATTTGTCTGTGGATTGATATGTGCGTATCTGAAATGCAAAATAACAAGGCTAATCCAGAGGATGTGAACATAATGTACATACAGTATATACACCGTGCACAGCTGGACTATTAATCTGTTCACAGTCATCACTGCCATCTGCTGATTGCAGTGGGATTTACAGCCATATAGGAAGTTATCTGACACCACTGTAAACTTTATATCACACACTGTTGTAAAAACAGAGATTAAATTTTTACATTTATTATATATTATTCTACCAATAAGCATTGCATTTTTTAGATGTAGAATATACATTGCAGGACCATGACAGTTATTGTTGGCAGATACTTCTGTTGTGGATGGGAACAAAGGTTATAATATGGTGTTGAGTCCATATTGTTCTCATATTTTAAATGTATTAATCAGTATAAAAACCTCACATGTCTTAATATATATCACGTAAAAGCTGCCTTTATCACCATACACTTTTAATGTGCTAGCAAATGTCCGCAATATATAATCGGTTGTAAAGGATAACTGTTTTATAGAATTTATTATGTTTGTAAGTCTATTCTACCCACAAGATGCGTTCTGTGTTCAGAACACACCCTGATAATTGCGCAAAATGGCTGCTCCCTAGATATTTTCTCTCTCTAACAAAGAGAGGAGGGTCTTTAAAATGTAGATAAGAAGATCCAATTAAGAGATGGATGTAATGTCCACACTGGTTTGCTTAAAGGAATGTGTACACCCCCCCAATATGTTTAAAACCTTGAGTGTGTGGTAATAAACTTTGAGAACTCTTTGTCTGGAGAAAGTGTTCAGGCTGTGAATTTCTCTGGCACGAGCCAACTAAATATACTGATTTGGCCCCCCTGCTGGAAAGCAAACCCCTTTTGGGGTTCCATCTAAACACTACATATATGAATATTCGGCTTTTTAAAGTACGACACCCAAAAGAACACGTTTTTCACTTTGTGTAAAGGGCTTTTTCCATGAACATTTATGATTTCTGGTGATTCATCTTCAAGAACACTCACTGATCATTAGATCCAGCCCTTTTAAATGGGGTAGCCAAACAGCATGCCATATAGCTCCAATCACCATCTATAGCCGGGAAAAGGGGCCAGTCAGGTTTGGTATCCTTTGTCCTATAGACAGTGGAGGGGAGCGCAGGAACAGCATGATTCCAATCAATAAAATGGGGGCCCAAACCCCTGTTTGTGATTGGTGGTGTCAAAAAAGTTGGCCTTCACAATTAAAAATGTACCACCTATACTGTGAAAATGTAATAAATGTTATTTGTGAGCCTCAATTATCAAAACTGACTAAGGGTATGTTCACACAGCGCTTTTTTGGACAATATTTTAGCGCATTTAACGTGCTGGAAAATTGCCCAAATCAACCTCAAACAAGCTTGAAATCTTCCTCCATTGAGTAGAATGTAAAATACATATTGTCGTTCACATGAAGCAGATTTTACAAGCATAATTGCAAGCCGTTTTTTTGGGACATAATTACAACCGCAAGTCACTCGTCAATTCTTGAGGTGTTATTCGGTCATAAAATCTCCACAGGAAACAATGGGGATAGGATTTTTCAAAATACACCTCTAATCAGGCGTTTTTTGAAGCAGGTTTGAAGCAAAAATTTTAACTTCAAAAAACCTCGTGAAATAGCCTAAGGGGATGTCCCATGGGACAGAGCAAATTTGGTGGATTATCCCACCCGGGATTTCTTGTTTTGGGGCCGGATCCCGCAGGGGATGCTTTTTTCCTGTTTGCTGAGAAAAGCCCCCCTCTTTGCATGACAGGTTCATTTTTACCCCAAAACCGGCGGGGGAAGAACTGTTCAATTTTTTGGACCGCCGGCTGGGAAGCCCTCGGGGAAAAACCCCTGCGTGGGGCCCCTGCCAAGATTTTCCTTAGAGGTCTGTGAAAAAGTTTACAGCCGGTTTTCAGAAACGGCTTTCAAAACCAAAAAACCGTCTGTACAAAAACTGGCCGTGGGACATTGCCCTAAAGAGTAAAACAGTCTTTGGTTTGCCCACAGCAACAAAAAATTTTTTTTTTAAACTCCCTGGAAAAAAAAAGGCTTTGAGTGTTTTTTTGTTTTGGGGGAACAAAGACGGTTTTAAGTGACAGTTTTTATAAATAAGGGCCCCAAAAACCAGAAACCGATTTTGTGTTTAATTTCCAGCAGAATAATAAAGCAGCAAAACTTCCTTACTTACTTGTTCACACAGTAGAAAGGCGGGGGGTATAAACAGCAAATAAAGCTTTTTTGTTGTATCATAAAAATTTTCAATATACTTGCTGTTTCAATTTGTTTCGAACTTGGCTTATTCATTATAAAAAATAGGACATGTATGAATCCGGGACTGAAGAAAGTTCTAAATCACTTTAAGGCAGTGTAAATGCACCAAATGTATGAATGTTCTTTTGCGGTTCATCTACAGGGGCGTTATGCCAATACGAAAAATGGTCAGGGGAGACCACCTTTTAACGGGTTGCTGTTCTAACTGTTCTGCACCTAGGTTAAGTGTCAAAGAATCATAAATCATAAATAAACTTCTACTAATGTGGTGCGACGCCCTCAGAACGTCCTAAATCTAAAAAGTGTCTTTGGCGCATTACAAAGGCTCTTATCGTGTCGAAACTTGGAGTGCAACTTTCTACATTCTTTTTGGTCAAGTACACCCGAAAACTGGCGCAGCCCCGTTCATACATGTCGCCCTATGTCCCTCGGGTCGAAATGGCTTTTATTACGCTGTATATTTATTGAGTTTAAGCAGAAATTAGTTTGTGGATTCGCAGATAAGAGTCAACTGGTGAGGGAAGCTTTCGCTGATGTAGGTCTGTATCATCTGGTCTGATGCTATTGGAATTATGGAGAGTTTTACGAACGTCATCTGTTAAAAAGTTTCAAGCTACGTTCGATGCTTCGTGCGCGACAGGAGGAGAATTATGAGAGATCTGTGGCACAGTTCACAGTATTGTTTGGTGAGGATGAGTCTGTGATGTGTGGTATTCTCTATGTGTTTCGTCATAGTGATTACATCATTATATATGTATAGGACTTATGCAAATCGTCGTTTCGGTTGAGTAGTGACGTCAGGAGATCGGTGTCTTAAATTCTGGTGAGAGGTCCATTAAGGCGATTAGTCGGCACATCTGTCGAAGCTCTGCCTTTTCAGCTTGCTTTTGTGAATTTGACTGTGTGCGGCTTGTTTCTGGGTTCAATTATTTTTGCCTGCTTGTATCTCCGTTGCTTTCGTGATCGCAGCTGAGCCTGGCCTTCGACAGCCATCATACGAGTTGATCGTTGCAGCTGACTTGGCGGCTTGGTTGTTACATGCTATTGTCGGCTGCCAGCGTTTAGTCTAACTAGCACATTCAGCTTTTAATAGCATGACTAGATATATAGCTGGGTTCGAGCGCGCGATGCCAAACGAAGCGTCAGTGAGAGAGTGAAGGGCCTATGACGCGTTTGTAGAGTCTTGCGTGGCGTCTTTATCTTCTCTGCGATATTTCTATTAGTGATCAGAGAATTTCAGGTTCGGCTAAAGCCGCAGCGGAAGACGTGGCTCCTTTATAGTTGGCCGTAGATTGGGACGAGAAACCAGTAATGAGTGAGAGTGATGTTGTCAGAGTATAGAAGGAGGCGTAGGTTTTGCAAATATCAGTAAGCCGCATTCTTCTGAAATAGGAAAGGCGCCCAACCAAGCGCGGTGAAGACATGACGCTCGTCATGAAATCTCGTAGTGTCGCTTTGTATTTCTTGTGAAGTTTCCGCGCCTCCGTAGAGGTCAAATACTCCTTGTCTCGCGAGCACGCTCAATGCGCGTCATGCAATGTGAAAGGAGTTTGTCAGTAACGCTGGATCTCAGTGTGTTAATATTGCTCTGTGTTAGAGAATGTCTCCTTGGATATGGATTGGAATTTGTTGAAGTTCCTATGATTGTTAAATACTGTTGGAGATAGTCGGTGCCGAATTCTGAAAGTGAGAACTGACCTGCTCGGAAACTAAGATAGTCTAATAGGAGTGGTTCAAAGAAAGACCAGATTGATAATCTGAGTGGTTGTTCCGACTTGGCTGCTAGGATTTGCATCTGGAGTAATTTGTCGGTAGGAGAGTGAGCTAAGCCTTGGACTTGAGAGGAGTTGGAGGCGTCAGCAGTAAGATGCGTACAGTATAAAATTTAGTCACTCTCGTAGGAATGGGGTTCAAATGATGGCTTGTTGCAGGAGGATAATGTAATGAATGCATTGAGAAAGAACAGGTTATAATGTTATGTCTAAAATTCTTACACCATCCAGCAAACAGAAGACATCTGCTGGTATACTCTGTTACTTAGCATATAGATTTAAGTGTTGTGCCGATGTGGAATAGTAGCCTACTAGTATTCTTTCAGATAAGGGATTACGAACGGGAAACAAGTTTCATTCATTCTATGAGTTGATTTGTATTAGGTCTGGATGCAAATCAAATATATCGAATGATGTAATTCTGTTCGACTATTACGAATCTCACTTTGTATATGCTCATAACATAGAATTTTTTGACCAAAGTTTATCTCTTTTTTTTTTTTTATTGTATTTCTTTAACGTGGTTGTGAATTGAATGTCATTGAACCTCAGAACAAATAGTTTTTACGATTGCTGGATACATTCAAAATTATACTCGAATAAGAGAC
Source organism: Phyllomedusa bahiana (assembly GCA_025379985.1). Taxonomy (NCBI): domain Eukaryota; kingdom Metazoa; phylum Chordata; class Amphibia; order Anura; family Hylidae; genus Phyllomedusa; species Phyllomedusa bahiana. Next base: position 71,035 of record JAODAL010013765.1, on the reverse strand, counting down.
CTATGGGGGAGCTGTTATAACAGTTAGAGTTTTTGCTTGAAGGTTTTACTAAAGAGTAATGTGGCTTCTTTGGCTCTCGATAGTCGGTGTCGAAGGACTCCGTTTTCAGCCTGATCACCGCTGTATATTCGGCCACGGTATTTGGCGACGTCTCTCACGCGTTCGTTATTTAGCGCTTCTAGAGAAAACAGTCGCTCAAATCGCTGAGTTAACAGTACATATACTGCGTAAATCCACCGCTGCTTCATGCGCCTAACGTCTGTGGAATTATTTGCAGTCGGTCTCCACTACCGCCTTAGCTTGCGCGATTCTTGTATATGACCGCCAGGAATGTGGGACATCTGGATTCGTACAGTTATATATGAACACTAATTAAATTACGGTGCGAGAAGATCGTCCGTGTAGATAATGATTATTAGTCTTCATTAGGATGGACGAGCGATGCTTGTACCTTCTAGCTCGCTCTGAGATCGTCCAGTACCAGCTTTATTTCATGTGGCGGATTTTGTGGAGCGCAATCGGGTTACATGATCGTGATAAGCTTCGTACAGATGCAAAAGGCAGTCGGTCAGTAACCCGCATGTGGCTATTTGACATTTTCTCACTAGCGCCGATTTCAAAGAGGTAGTTTATTTGTTATCAATTTATCCCTTTGCCGCGTCAGCGAACGTTTGTATGTTTTTACTTTGCTCTGTCATAGCAGCTTACGCACTCAACGGTCTACATAATAATAAGACTTTTCAATATCTTACGCTGCTAGGTCAAATTGATCAGAGATTATTAGACCAGGGTTAGTATATTAGTTCCATCTACAAGACGCAGCGATAACTCGACATGTGTGTATCACCTTTTTCAGTCTAAAAACGTATTAGTGTAGTTATTATATCTAATAGGAAAGCGTATAATACTATAGTTGTAAATCTACACGCCAATCTTTCTAGCATTTGTTGGTATATTGGGACTTAAGTTTAACGCTGTATCACAGTTTCCACTATACTAATGAATCTCACCTTAATAATAGAGAGCACTATATACGTAATTGGTTCAAAATACGCATTGTCCTGATATATAATCGCTTCTAATAGCCTGAACTAGCGATTCGTCAGAGCTAAAAGATTTATATCCTATAGATTACTCTCATAGTACAGTTGTATGAATGGGGTGTGTACGATAGCGACTTTTTTATATAAATGGATTCAATTAGGCTACTGTATACTCTCATGATATGTTTTGTGTCACTCTCATTTTGCATTGAATTAATAATTCGGTTTGAGCTTCTAGATGAACCATAATAGAAGCATATATAGCCTTGCTAATCTATGTTACATAATCAGGATGCTCTTATATATTACATTAGTACTAGATTGTTCACACTGCTTTCCTACTCTATTAATTCTCCAGATGGCATTTCGACCTTTTGCTAGATATTTGTTTTTTTTTAATTTATTACGGGTGTAAATACCGTGACAGACGATATGCTCTATCGCTTTGAAATATTTATTTCTTTTATTGTAAAACATTATTTCTTATATAAGAGAATATAGGATATATTCGCTATCTTCTAACCGACTCTGTACATTTATGACTTGTGTGTGTGAACCGTCTGATTGGGTAGAGATCTAAGTGACTTGGTCAGTTTATCAGCGAGGAATACGCACCATGGCTAGATTTCATTTTGATCGAGCTATGACATGATGGTCGTTATTAGGTCTGGAGGGTGCTTAAGCCCCTATCACTACCACTGGCGCCTCCAGCGGAAGCTTACAATGCGCTTAATAAGCGCCGAGTCCCGTTATAAATGTTGTACTGAGACGCATATGTACAGCGCTAGCATACATGTGCGTGTACAACTACTGGGGCGAAATTGGTGAGGGGTTTGTTAGCAGGCGTTTATGAGTTAGGTTCATAGCTATTCCATCATTTATAAAACCACACTTACTATTCTAATACTAAAAATAACAATATAAACCTATTAACTAAATACTTAACTTCGTATAATTACTTCCATTAACCTTAATTACTCTTCACTATTCAACACAAACTATAATTCTTACCATCTACTATATCTTCAAACTCTATAATCAAATTCACGTGTAAAACTTACTCAAATAACAACACACATACACCCAAACAAATATAATTATAATTACATAGCATCATTACATACTTAAACAATTATATAATTCCCACCCAAATCATCACCATTCTTACCAATCATACAATTCAAACAAAATTCTTTATCACCACCCTACATCACATAAAAAACACCAATCAATTCATCACAAGAATAATAAATTTACCCTATCTGTGAACAACAACTAAACAACTCAAATTCAATTACATAACACTCTCTATAAAATAAACTCTATACATTATAAAGAATAAACTTAAAACTCAAAAACACAAAAAAATTATAATAACAAAAATATCTACCACAATCACCCACATACAAATACCTAACTAAGATATCATTCCATACTTATCATATACCCCAAAAAAAAACATTACCCCTTCACACCCCCCCTCCTCGCTGATCCTCTCTCCCCAACAATAATACTATACCAACTACAATCAATACTTTAATTCAACCTTACCATACCAAAAACTCAACCCTTACTAATACCATATACCTTAACCTTTAACATCATCCTCATAACACATCACAAATAACACATACCTCTCATTCCCACTAAACCCCCCTCACAATACAAATTATCCACTAAACCAGACCTACCTATTTACAAACAATAAACAAACAACCTACTTACCATTCACTTTTAACTACCACACTAAAACACACACCCCCAACAAAAAAACAACCCCAAATACTAATAATAACTAAAATTAAAATAATTATAAAAAAACCCCCCCCCCAAAACCTTTTCAAAAACTAAATTTCCACTCTCTATCTCTAAAATAATTAAAATACAACAAAATCCATAACTCCAATAAAAATACTTTACAATTAAACCTATATATAAAAAATAACTTCACCCTCCCACTCTATACCCACCTCCACTTTAATTTATCAATACAAACAATCTCACCCACCTTAAATCACCTCTCTAAATAAATCTAAATCTTAACTCAATCATCATCTCTTCTCACCAACCTATAACAACAACTACACCCATAACCCCTCAAAAAAAAATTCACACTCTTCCTTAATATACTACAAACATATTTAACATCACACTCAATCCCTACATCACCTTTACTAAATTCCCCTCCTCAATCCTACCTAATCCTCCCTCATACATATTCATATATTCCCAAACTACATCTATATAAAACCTACATTAAACACTATTCCTACCTAAAAATCAAACTCTACAACACATAAACCACACATCTAATTCTTCTTCTTCACCAAATCCTCCACCTTGTCTCATTCATTATCTATTTATCATACTATTCATGTTTTAATACCCCCCTTCTTCATATCCACTACTATCCACTACTCTCCACAAACTCCCCCCCTCCTACCACTACATATCGCCAATCCTATACAAACATAATACTCCATTTTTTCCCCCTTATCCATCATACCCTATCCTAACTCCATCTATAAAATCCACCTCACTCTTTCCAAATCCATAATTCATCCTCCCAAACCATCATCCTAAAAAACAAATTCAACACCTCCAAAAACTCTCATAAACAAATTCATCTCAATTCTCTTTAAGTACCTCATAACTAACTTCTCTTTCCAACACTCCCCCTTACTCCAAACAAACATATCATCTCCTCATAAACCCCATACTCCACTACATCCTCACCCTCAACTCTTATAATCCTCCCTATACTAAAACACATATCCACATTTCTTTCCCTCATCATCATTCCACATATATAAACAATATCCAACTTAATTCACTACCTACACCTAACTAATTTCAAACAAAACTCTATACAATTCACATCCCTCCATCCAATCACTACACCCTATAAACATCTAAAATAACCATAAAATTCCAACTCTATCACTAATACCCACTACCATTACCTAACCTCACACATCTCAAACCATTACTTATCACAACCCCCCCCCCCCCCCCCCACCCCCCCCCCCACACCCTACCCCACTCCCCCACACACCAACCCTCCCCCCATATACTAAACACATTACACCTAAAACACTCCTTTATCACTCATTCATTACACTTAATCCAACCATTACTTATTAAACAACATAAATCAAACTACAAAACTCATTTTATTACTACCCCACAGCACAACCAACCACAACACAACCCTCTTTAACCACTACGCTCATTAAATATCTAACCCATATCTCACATTTCCCTCTACCCTTAAAAATCACCCCATATTCAAATATTTAACACACTCACACTATTATCATTATAAAACATTTCCTCAAAATCTCTCTTTTATTCCATTCTCACCTCATACTGCCCTTACATACCCCCTCTCCTACTACACGACATCTCTCCTATAAACCCATACTCCCAAAACACAATTACATCCCCCAAATTAACTCTCACCACCCCACCTTTAAATCCCCACATCTACATTATTCCCTTAAATTCCTCTCAACACAACCCAATCACGAACCTATTCCACACCAACCCTCCTACACCTTTTCCCACTTCCAAAATATCCCTAAAACCTCAATCAAATATACTACTTCACCCATCCCCAAAAAATCTAACCATGAAAATACCAAAATCACCATAATACTTCATAATCTTAACTTAATATCATATTTATAATACCTAACAATAACACAAAAAATTCTATCTTTAATAATCATACCTGATTCACAAACAATTCATTTTATCCCTATCCTCATAACTACCAAAACACCCATATAACACCCTACACATAATCACATACTATACTTTCCCTCCAATCCAAAACAAAACCCCCCCACAATAAAAACATACTATATACTTACAACACCACTATCCCACATCAAACACTTTCACTTCACTAGACACTATCTATTTCACCACACATCCAAACATAATCACTCCTTACTATCCTACACACTCTCCCCTAACTTCCACACTCCACCCAACCACCTATCATCTCACCATTCTATCATCTATTACCCTCCACTTATCATCCCTCACTCACTCTCACTAATCAATATCATCCATCCCCTCAAAATCAAACTTACAATAACATCCCTACAACTTATCCATCCAAACACACCACTCTTCATAACATAAACTACAAACCATAAACACCCATCCTCCAATTACACACAACATCCAACTTCATATACTAATTCATTTCCAACACACCAAAAATTATTTTAACTCAATGAACACCACAAACAACTAACTTATAATAAACCCTAGTAAAAATTTAATTAACAAAAATACGTTCACTTACCATACAACCACTATACAAACGCACTGCTCCCCAAACAAAACTGGAAAAATCTCATATATCTCTATTGCTGAATTATACTAAGCTTAATCTTCAAGCAACAAAATTCCCCCCAGCTTTCTCCCTCCCCCTCCTCATACCGATTGTATTGCATACTTTCGAACCCTCATACCCTCAATCCCCTTTTACCCCCCCCGTAGGTGAAAGCAAACGGAGTATTTAACTCTGATGACCAGACTTAGAAACAACGTGTAAATCCCTTCACATAACAACCACTAAACACCATCGACCTCGATGCCTTTATCTAGACAAGTTGACTTCTCTACTATCTCCCAAATGCAATCCTAGCGGAGACATGTATGGAAAAATGTCTAGGTCTTAAAATTACTCGTGTATAGACATAGCCAGAAACTCAGATCCAAGAGTCCATTTTTTCATGTGCATCATGTAGTTTGCTCCCGTCTATAGAATAAGCTAGATATGGTCTACAAGAATACATTTGATAGAGACTTTGACTAGCACCGTTTTATGCTTATGTTGTATTAAATGTGTTATGTGACATAAGTATAGGTACCCGACACTATGACATTATCCAACCCACACTTACTCCCTATAATATCCCTCTTACAACCAAAACATATTTCATTCACCTTCTCTTCACAACTCCAAATTCCACAATCTTTTTACTCTCCATAATTCTACTCAAATACTCCCACCACTAATCCCCTTCAAACTTTTAATTCCTACAAACCACGCTCCACTCATTCATTATACACCCTAAAACACACTCCTTTAACATCCACTCTCCACACATAAATACAATTACATCTATTAATTACTTACTTAAATACATATCTCACCCCAACCTAATCCACATATCTTACAACAATCCTACACTCAACACCAAAAATTTCTCTCCACCATTACCTACTATACCCATACATATCAACCACTTTAATCTCCCATAACATTTATACAGATCCTCCAATCTCATTCAAAAATTCCCTTAATTCAATCCTAAACTCAATAAACAAAACAAAAACAACTGATATACAATAAAAACTATTACTCCAGTCTAACAATCATTCAATACATCCTCTCAAATTTCTGTTACTAGGGCCGCTGATGTTACTTTCATCCCATACAAAAATTAAATACCCTCACCCCTTAATCTTATCTACAAATCTATAAGTATACTATCCGCAATACCCGTTTGGGAGAAATGTTTCTTCAAGACAAGCCTATCGCTTATAAATTCCAGCGAATTATTATGTCCTAAGACATCTCGCCTATAGTTGACAAGAGTCTTTGTATGATGCGTTTATTATAGAACCGTTATTTAGATTTTAAATGGTTCATAATCGTCGACTCCTTGCTGACATCTATTCGTATATCTTTGTGTAGTTTCAAGAGGAGCCAAAATCAAATAGTGAATAGCCCTTCCTTACATTTTTCACTTCAGAGTGTGCACGTTTGGTGGAGTTAAAGCTTGTGAACTACGATTATTGCTGATCTGCGCCACGCTGTGATTCGATCTCTGTTAGAGATATTCTAAACGTTCAGCTTGACTAGTCTCTCGAGTCTGATCTCTGTTACGACTTGCTCTGTTCTAGTCTGCATGTCAGCTGCGCTTAACATTTTAAAGATCTAATACTCGCGTTATAGTAGCCAGTCAGCTTAATCTCAGACTCAAAACACTCCATGCGATCTAATCAAAGGCACCTAGCTGATAGTGTGCAATCACATCTATTATCTTCACCTGGGAGTAGTTATAGAACGTATGTTCGATTAGGTGGAGTCGCGTAACAAGTATGAGTATGTCCGGTGCACTAAGCGACGCGAATAATATGAATGCTATTGTTATATCAAAGCGACGAGCAATATCAGAACAGCCTAATTAAGTCTATGGAAATAATTCTTATGCTTTAACATCTCGCTTACAGTTTAAACAGCTAACACTTATTTAAGACTCGACTTCCTGATTCTACACAAAACTGACACCTTTTAGCCTACCCTACCCTAAAAGCTAAAGAGTCGCGCACAAAGAGAGAAAAAAGGATGACTTCCGGTTTCCACAATGGACTCACAAATAAAAAAAAAAAAAACAACCCTTTACCATGACAACGACTATGAACAATTTTTGATTTACTCATCTTAATTTTTTTAATTCTAAGTCAATGACTCCCTATATAGCCCTCTTTTCACACAGACATAACTTTTGATCCGGTTCTCGAGTCATGGGATAATATAAGAGAATTACTTTCTTCATAAACACTACTGTCCTAGTCGCATAATACGCCACGCACTCAAACTCTGCATCAACAACTACCAATATATCTTAGGACCAGACACCAATATGACAACAAAAATACCAGCCCACCGCCTACAAATTTTGAGCATTGAGTTGTTCTATCTTTAGCTGAATAGCTGAATAAATCTTGCCTAGGCTTAACTTTAGACAAGTCAATCACGTGTTAATTTTTTAAGTGAATAAGTATTACTACCTTGATTGATCGGATTATCATTTCGTACATCTTTTATACAATGCTTTTTTAGATCATTCTGCGGGTAGTTGCTGAGTCATTTTCAGATTTGATCGTACCTTTTCCTTGCTCAGATATACTTTTCACATCTGTCACTAATAATCATTTCTTATATCTTCAGAATCTGGTCGTCAAGTTACGTGTTTTGGCAATACGCTATGACTTACATATCGAGACGTCTGCTATAGGAATATGCTGTCAGACGGAATATTCATCATAGTCGTTGGGCTTTATTACATTAGTAGAAACCTGCTGTTTCTCTGATACACTCCATGTCGATCGAGGGTCTGTGTTCGCTTGCTCACTAGTTTGATTGTGGATCGTATAGAGAATTGTTTCAGCGCTGTGAGACTAAAAAGTGGAACAATGTTGGTTGCTTTGTGTATAAATACCCACTCTCGATTGCTAATAAGACTGATTTTCTCGTTACCTCTTGATGATCGACATGCAGCCGAATCAGCATATGGACGAAATGTTTTATAATTATAAATTCACTTGATACATAGTGTGCGCCAGAATTTCTAGAAGACATGTAGCTTCGACAAGCCAAAAAGAATGAGATTCAACAGTTTAGCATTTGTCCAAGATTACGGAACCACGATTGATAGATATCTCTCAGCTTCTACTCGGTTGTAAATGCGAAAGAACTTATTTAGGTCAAGTTATTAGGCACTGTCTCTCTTCTTTGAGATGGATGAGCCGCTTATAGCTCCGAAGTTTATATTTTGATGATGTTTATGATTTCTCTCGACATTAGATCCATAATGCAGCTCAGAACGATCGCGCTTAGCATCCAGAATTAAGTCGTTTGTATGTAGCGGCCTCCTTTATTGTACTTGTTGGACGCCAGACTTATCGTTTCGTCAGTATTTGGCAAGATTGAATCATTTCGCTCATTTTGTCTATGTGCGCGCAAATGACATAGTCAGAATGGAAATTCCACTCGCTTTAATACCGATTCTAGCGTAGGAATTTTTATAGCGTGTACCTTCTTAAGTGTTATCCATTAGAATTTTAAGCAATGTTCCTCGTTAGTGTCGTTCAGGATTGTACATACATGTTCCGATTCTGCCGTTTTATAAAATGAATAGTAAGGCGCAAGCTTCTCGTATAAACAATAATTGAACTAGCGCAAGTTATAAATATTTGGGCAATATTTTCTTAATGTATACAACATCGATCATCAGACTTTACTTGAGCTTTGTTTAATAAGCCCGGCTCTTTACATACTTTGATAGGTGCAATAAGTTAGAGGCGATATAGGGATTTAGTTTTTGCTGCTTTCCCTTTATGTATTCTGCCAGTTGAGTAGAAATATTTAGATACAACAAATCTGTCTGTTTCTTTGATGTAAAATCTGGAGCCTTATTGTATGCAAAATCTGGGTAACATGTAAACCGATCTTTTGTATGGCCACCATAACATAACCAATAATCTTAGCCCTTATTATTTCCATAGCAAGCGACAGTTTATATAATAATTGGACTGTTGGCGCTGTGCGCCACCATCATATGCTTTATCTTAGGTCGATGCTATCAACGCGCTTAATAGTGGCGCGAAACTTGTAATTATGCGCTCTGAGTTTTAATTGGCCCTCTTACCGCATTATACGTCCGTCTGTGTACGCAGGCAGTGATGAGAGTTGACGGGCTGCAGAGCTGCACTTTCGCTCTGCCCTTCAACTGAACTTGAATGCATTGCCAGCTCGAGCACTGCAGCTGTATACTGCGCTTCTAGTATTTTAGATAGTAATATCACAATGATCCTATTATAATACATGTCACGCACGCCATACGCGCGGATTTTGCTCTCATGCGGCGATGGTGAAAGTAGCTCATAGATGAAATTCTCAGATATATGTGCAGCGACAATTGCTTCGTAGAAAGTTTCTTATCTTGTACTTCATAGTAAATGGCATTCGTTTCAGCTTCGTATATTGTGCGCATTTACTTGGAGCGTATACGCAGAGTCTGCAATTCGATTCTATTCAATCAGTATCGCATATCGTGTCACATTTAATAGCCGGTCTAATTTCGTTGTGAAATATGAGCTCTTTTGTAACTTAGGGCATAGTACCTACCGGCTCCGTAATTGTACAATGACTCGGATTTTACCGGTTTTGAATAGCAGTCTACGACAATGCGACTAGCAGTATGTTTGCTTGAGTTGTTAAATTTGTCACAACTTGTATAAGCACGAGACTCCGTACTAACATGAAAATCTGTGCAGTCCGGATTACCACAACATTGGCCTATACTGGTAATAGTTCTCTACTTCGTTCCAGATGATTTTTTACACAAGCCGTAATTTAGACTGTCCCGAAAAATCATTGTAACATGTTCATCCTATTCCCTAACTTCGGTTTCGCTGGTAAGTCAACATGTTCAATCTCTGTCTGTTAACCAAATGCTAACGACAGCCATGCTCAAAGGTCGGCTTTTTTTCAAGCAATACATGTCTTGAGAATAGAAAGCGAGGGTCCTGTGGATTGGCTGTGCTAATACACGCGCCTTCACAATCTATAGTCTACATAATACGGCTGTCGGATCTAATACCGACTAAGTTATTTGCTCTTCTAGTAGCACAATGGGGATCCTCTGCAAAGAATAAGCTTTATATTGTAACAAGTAGTGTATAATTTTGAATCTAAGTATTTCAAATTTATTGCTTCCAAATACTGCTCAATTAAATTCCGCCTGAATTAGAGTGTGTGTTTGAAAATCTTATCCCATTGTTTCATTAAATTAGCAGGAGATTATATCGCTGCATATACTACCACTCTAAATCGCAATCTCGTGTATCAGATGTGTACTTGCTTGCCGATGTTAATTATTCTCATGTGTCTCAAGAAATACGAATACATATGCAATATCTTTATCCTAGTGTTTACATCATCAGTTTTCTCTCTTGACTGCACTGACAAAGATTGTATTTTTACCCAAACATCGCTTCTATGTTGAGGAGTCAACTATTTAGCTTTGTCGTTTGCGCGATTGCGATCTGGCGCATTTCTAATTGAGCTCGCTTAATTACCAGCTATTCTATGACTCCCACAATAATGTCCCCCCTTTCTTATATATACTCCACGTACCGTAATCAATGCTGCTATGTTTGGAAATGCTAATGTTCTCACACTATAACACAATTGTCACTTAATTAATGATGACTCGGAAAAAGTATGAGATCTTAATCGAATTCGGCTGTATTAGTGTGATTACTATTAGGATAACCATTCATATGAATGCAAGAACTGAGGTGCGGTTTGAAGTCACTTATTTTATTTGCATTTATCTCTTTGAAGTCCATCTACATTTGTAGCCACTTGCTTGACTCCCTCACATTTAGTTATTAAGACATCAACGTCTTATCATCGCTGCAATTACATTAGGTCGTCAAAACCCCCCTCCAATGCGTACATCATATGATGGTCGGCATGCATGATTGAAAAGCTTTATACTAGATGAGCTTGATGCTGATCAATCTAGTGATTGGTCATATATTCTCATTGAAATAGGGCGTACTATTTGGAATTAAGCATAGAATCTAGAGTAGCTTTGTTCTGACCATGCATTGATTTATCACAGATAACTAGAATCGATATGATATGTGTCATACATTTTGGGTAAAAATGTCTTGACACAAATGGTACGATATGTTGTGATTTTTTCTGGTCGATTTTACGCTACTAGCATGCCTAATCAGACTCCGCCATAGTGTTGTATCACATATACTAATGTAGTGTTTTGTAGATGGAACCACAATGGCTTTTGCTTTACAGCAGGGGACCAAATCAGGTATCTAGCTCTGGCCAGTCGCTAATGCAGATTATCATATGCTCATGAAAACTTCGATGCCAGATTCAACATGAGTTTCTTCACCAAAGTACTCTATCTAACCACTCTCAAGATGTTTTTTTCAAAGATTGGGGTGTTTGGTCCAAAAACTGTTCCAGACGATATCTTATCCACAAGTCCACTTCTTACTTTCGAATTGCCGTCTCTCATTACTCTATTCTAATTATGATCTATTCTTCAATTTATCGACCTCAACCTCTGCTTTATCTTTAGAGATATGATATGACCAAATAATTAACTAGAATCATAAAATCTAGATGTGTGGTAGCGACACGCCATTATGGCTTTATTGCTCAGGATGTAAGTTATAGCCATACGATTGACTGATGTTTTGTAATGCATATCGTTGTGTGCCATGAAACTAGACGACATATCGAATTAACAAAATCCAATCTACTCAAAAGCCAACCACCAAATTCAACCTAACACTAACACCCACTAAACATAACACCCCCCCCACTCAAAAACACAGATCCTCCTCAACCCCAGATACCCATCCATCCCTAATACATTAACACCTCTCCTCTAAACTCTATTCACAACACCTGACCTCCACTAATCTACTGTATTCAAAACAAACACATTAAAACCACCAAACCCACTAACTCACAACCCTTCCACCCACTTAAACCCATTACACCAAAACGAACCCAACCATCCCCTCCATATTACAACATCAGAGACGAAACTCTTATTCATTTAAGTCATACACAAACCCATACTCTCCAATCCCCAATACCGACCTTTATTAAACCGACCGCGCAAGCAACATTAAATCCTAATATTCTCACCAATCTAACCCCCTTAACTAAATACAGTAACTAAACAGTAGTTATTTCATACACTTATTAATTAAATAATATAATCCACATCTTATGATACTCACACTCAAAACACGACTTTCCATATATACCCACTATACACAACTGCGCTGCGCATTACATTGTCTCCATAGCTCGTACCCGCCTATTTATAACTAGACCCCGCATGCTGCTCACTGCCTCTCGATTATTCTATACTGTAATGTCCTATTTATTTTTTCACAATCTCTACCGGATTAGCTTTGTGTTAATATTGCATTTCAGAAAGCACAAAACATTCAACTGAACAGAAAAGAATAATATCACAAATATATACCTGCCTTTCAAACATATTTCACAAATATAATCTTTCAATCAACCATCATCAGTCACCTACTCTAAAACCAAGCTATCCAATCTTCACCGACTCCTTCAGACCACCATCACTTAATATTTACTCTTCATCCCCCCACCCACTATCGAATGCTGAACAAGACACTTCAAAGAAAGTATATCAAAACAAGTCAGCCTACTATAATGGAAGCACTAAATAGGTCTATTAATCTCATAATGACTTCATGCACTTGCTTTTTTCATCTCTCTTATACTTTCCATCACTACCTTACCATTTATGTTAGGGTATGTTGTTGGACCAGAAGAGATGTAACAGCTTAAGCAAGTTTAGAAAGTATCAAGCTTAATTTGTGCCCCTTCCTTCAAACAAAAAACACCAAAAAACACACACAATAAACTTAAAAACTCATACACCTATATCATTAAAATAACTTCTCAAACAACAACTTCAACACCTTCTTCTACTCACAAACTAACCATCCCACCTATCCACTTATAATTATAACTACTCACTCCTCAAAACTTTCCCAACAATCACAACAACCAATCTAAAATTCCATCTATTAATCATAATAAACCCTCATATCACCTATCTCATCTAATACATCTATTCAATAAATTATAATTAAACATCCATCCACCTCCCTACTCCTTTCTATACCCCACCACAAAATACCCACACCACCCAACTTCCAACACCCCCACTAGTCCACCTGACATTCCACACACACACCAATATACCTACACCATCCAATCATCAACTCTAATTCAAAACCACTCACACTTCCTAACAAATACCCCATACCACCAAAACAACCCCTAATATTCCCAAAACTCTCAATCCAAACCATAACCCACAAACAAACATAACACTCAAAATCAACCCACTCAATCCAAAAATTATACTCACTACACCCAACTTCGTATCCTACTCTCTAACAATAGACTTCATTCTCACCCCCAACAACATATATCCATTTCACACCTTACACACACATATATAAAATATCAACACAAAACTCCATAAACAACAAGCTCTCAACTATCGCCTCACTAAACCTATAAAAAATTATAACAATCCCCACATCAAGCAATCATCATTATTAACACCTAACCCCCAATAAATCTTTAATCACTCTCAATTTATCCTCCACTTCAAAACACATTAATATACTCACCTTAAAAATCCTTACAACATTTATACACTAAAACACTACATCCCCCCACATCATTTCCTACAACAATAAGTTCTAACCATCCCCAATCACAGCTATCCCACCATTTATACTTCAACGTAACAAAACTAACCCCTCAATCACCCCCCCCTCTCCTCTTTACAATACACTAGACAATCACCTCTAAGTCCCAAAATCCTAATATCTTTCTTTTTTAATTTTTTTCCATACCTCATAACCCCATATCCATCCCATCTCAAAGATGTACAAACCTCTAATCCCATCAACGCCACAATGTATACATTATAGAAATAAAAAATTTTGCCGATAATTCTATAATCTCTTCATACACTACGCTCTCTCTCATAGTGCCTCATTCACTATCTCACACATCGAGTCAAAACTTTCATTTAATAACGTTCCTATGACTGTCTCACACTCCACATCAGAAGGTCGTTTGTTCGCACAATTCACTCCGACATTTCTCTTAGTAATAAGATTAAAAAATTACTTCCGCGCCCACACCACCACACCCTTACTGCACCCTATCTTCAACTATATCTCCGAAAATACCTAAGAGACATAGACCTCTAATTCTCTATGATAACAATATTCTTTTAATGTAGATTCATACTCACTCCACAAAAATTATTAACAAAAACTAAACTCACCTATATTACACATCTCCAAATACTCACCCACACTTCACCCCAACACACCCTACTTATGACTGCCATCATGCTCTGTTCACTACCCACAAGTAAAAATTCCCATCACATAGCCCCCCCCCAAGAGCAACTATATATGCTCCATATCACAGTGGTATGCGCACCCTCTCTATTCTGTTCCCACACGACACGCTCGTGCCATGTCTGCACCAGTGATCACTAGCATGACTATCTACCAATGCACTCTCAATACAGGCCCTCTACCACTCTGAGGCACAGAGACACTGGTGGCCCTGAATTTCTCTATAGTTTGGAATTTCGCCACACGACAAAACACACAGTACACTATACTGTGGAAATGTAATAAATGTTATTTGTGAGCCTCAATTATCAAAACTGACTAAGGGTATGTTCACACAGCGCTTTTTTGGACAATATTTTAGCGCATGTATCTAACAGCTGCTTAGAAAATGGCCAATCAACCTAATAACAAGTTGAAATCTTCCTCCATTGAGTAGAATTGTTATTATAAATTCTTGTCGTTATCAATGAAGCAGATTTTTACAAGATAAAGTATTGCAAGCCGTTTTTTTGGGACATAATTATCAACAAAAACCCGCAAGCTCACCGCCGTCAAGTCTTTGAGGTGTTTTTCGCGTCACTAAAAATCTCCACCAGAAACAATTGGGGATACGGCATTTTTCATATTATACACTCTTTTCAGGCGGTTTTTGAAGAAGTTTGGAAGCATTAAATGTTTCACTTCAATATATAAAACACTCTGTGTAACATAGCACTTAAGGGGATGTCACAAAGGGCACTGAGCAAATACTGGTGAGGTGGTCTCAGTAGAAGAATTGTAGGGGCTTGTGGGGTGTGTTGGAAGGGGTGTAATTGCAGAATTGGACGGTAAGGACGGGAAGTTGCCGCAGAGGTTGGGATGAGAATACGACCATCAAGAGGTGCTTTTAGACTGTCGCGCTAGAATTTCTCTTTTGTGCGCTTCAGCTCCGATAAATCCTGAGTCGTTAATGAAAATGAGCCATGGCCTTCAATGTTTTCGCACGAGCAACCCTGTCAGCCGCTGTAAGTGAGAATAGTATCATTTGCGCCGGAGAAATCCAGTGCAGTAGGGGACCGGAACCTGCAAGCATTGTTCCTATAGAAGAGTCTCGCTGATAAAGCTTTGTACAACGCCGGTTTTTCAGATATGGCTTCGCTAACCAAACGAATAATACACGTTCTTGTACAAACGACGTGTCGCGGGACAATTGCCATCAAGGGCCAGTCGATGTTCACTACGGCTCTTAATAATTTAGGCGCAGAATTTTCATTGGTTTCAGCTATATGCTACGTCAGAAACCTCTGACAATGTGCTAGCAATCTACAGGTCTGAAAACAGCGCGCACCATTTATTATATTACATAATTCAATCATATTTGTTTCTCATAAATGAGTAAACTTAATAGCTCGAATTAACGTTTTCTTCAACGGGCGAATACGCGGCTTTCGGTGAGGTAGATGTATTACGTAGGATTTGACATGCTCGTAATTTTATCTGATTTTGTCGGATTCTGTATACGCTGGCTGCTCAATCGATAGTCTTTGAAATTTTTTGATGCGGAAATATTGTGGGCATTCTGCTGCACTCCGCGCGTCCGTCACGCAATACGGCCTGTTATCTTGCGGTCGGGGCTCAAATTACGTTTTTCGAAAATTAGAACCTGTGTGACATAAGTAAGAAGTGAAAAGGTACTTTGCTGCAACGATGCACAATTTAATTGTTTAAAACTCTCTTGCGAAAAAAATAATGCTTTAATCGTATGTGATTGGCTTGTTCGATGCGCGCAAACTCAAGAGCGTTTTTAAAGGGTAGACTGATTTTAATAATAACGGCCAGACATTAGACGCGATATGAAGAAAAGCGCCATACCTACACCAGCGGTTAAAGACAAACTTCTTACTTATTGTTCACACAGTAGAAAGGCGGGGATGATTAACATACCGCATAATAAGTTGTGTTGCTAGTATATATTAAAATTATCCAATATACAATCTGTGTTCTTTGTTTGCAACATGTTGAATCACAAAACACCTTATATCTCATGAACGATCCAATGTTCCATCTTCGCCTTACCATTCAAACCTCTAATACTAATATCATCGATGTCTTAGCGCGTTAAACATAGCTCTATAAAACAACCTTTAAACTTATGCACTAGAAAATCTGCTAATACTGACTTTCACTTGTTCTGGTTGTCATCAAATAAATGCAAACTTACTCTATGGCGCTAAAAAATCATATCTCAATTATAAATAATTATACTATATGACGATGAACGACGAACGGTCCTAAATCTAAAAAGTGTTTTTGGGCATTAAACGGTTTATGTGTTCTATTAAATTTATTCAACATTCAAAACCCACAAAATACACCTTACTGCTCACCTTCTCTTACACACATATACACTAATTATTACCTTCTTACATCCTTTACATACTCATATTCTAACATACCTAATAACTACAATTAACCCTTTTAAAATATCAATAACACCTAATCCCTTAATTATAATCAATATCAATAAACATACACTATTCAAACAACATTAAATTAAACATATCTATATATTCTACTTAACAATCATAATCTATCTCAAAATTAAATTTAACTATCCTCTACATCAACAACACATTATAAATACATTTTAATAAACAAACCATCAATCATCACCCTTAAACAAACCAAAATCAAAAACACACTACCTAACTAAACATAACCTTAACTTTTATAAACTTCTCATTATCATAATCTTCACCATAACAACCCTATCAATCAAAACTATATCAATATATCCCAAACAAACCATCAAATACAAAACAACCACCCAATATAATAATACATAACACTACAATTTAAAATAAACCTTCCCATAAATACTAACCTCCATCTACAATATTTAAACCATAAAAAAACAAAAATAACCCCACAAAAAAAACACCCCCATCTCAAACATATCTGCTTGATTTTATAAAAAGTTCCTGATCCTTTTAGTTCTATTTTATCTCGATATCAGTGTATAACATTGTCTATGGAAGGTATCCCATTAATGAGACTGTAACATCTTATCCGAATATATGCTTGTTTCACTGAAACTTCCGCTCTCTTGGTATGAGATCGTATTAGTGAGCGCCAGTCTTATGTCTTTCATGTTGTGAACTATCAAAGCATTGCTATGATCGTGTTAACCGTACTATTCTGACTTTCAAATGCCGTGGAAGAATCGAGACGGTGCTGTCACCTCGCTGTGCTTATTTGTTAGAGCCGCGCGCTGTTTATTATCTATGCTTACGTCGCAACATATTTACTACCATAAAAGTGTTAAAAAAACTATAATTGGGGAAGGATCCCAGCACGTTACACGCGATCAGTATAGGAAGTAGGCAGACTGAGCATTCCATATGGTCCAATGCTTGTATTAAGTTCAATCTCAGCTTAGCTCTTCTAACAGTCTGATATACGTGCACTGCTGTAAGTTGAGATGATAGTAGCCGATTCTAAACATCGTCTAATTAACGTCCTCGCTACTTACTCTACCTCATAACTAGCATTTGAATCATTTACTACGTCAGATCAGAGCATACGCCCCTGTTTTAAAAATATCAACCTAATCGCAAATCTTATAAAGTACTTGTGCTATTGTATTTACGCTCCCCTCCCCACTTTAAACCGAAAATCATTACTCCCCCCCAAATAGCGCTACGTATATTTAATTCTAGTCAAAGTGTCACTGGCCTTAACTTTCGTGGCTAGTGTGAATAAGTACTTGATGCGACCAGTATTTTCTCCAACCTCGAAGCCCAGACCTTCTTCATATCACTGCGCTAGTGCGTGTTAACAGATCTTCAGCCTTTGCAATGTCGATGCGGAAATTGTCCAGGTAGAGATCGGCATGATACTGCTCTTCAGTGCACATACTTTACAGTGTACAACTTATATGAGATACAGCATGTTAGATGGAATCTTACTGGAGTTTGCCCGACGATACACGTGACGCTTAAGAAGTAGATCAAAATTATTGTAGTTATCAGGTGCTCTTGCGTACAGCGTGCAGAATCTCGGTGGAGTCATGATGGGCAGGAACCAACATTGCGCTCTAGTGTGGCAGATGACAAATAGTCGATGAGCTGTATGGCGTGCCGCGGTTTTGTCTTGAGCATGAGCGTATATTAAGCAAGATAATTGAAGACTGCTGTTTTGCGTTATTAACTTGATGGAATATGCCAACAATGACGCTCTAGGTGTTGTTTCCTAATAAGTAGTCAGTCTTCATATACGTGGCGAGTCTATTTGATGCGACATGTAGGAGCCCTCGGTCAAGGCCGTGATGTTCTAAGGTTATGCAGCTGTATTTCAGATAAGATGACATGAGATGGAGCAATTCCACTGATTGCACTATAGAGGCCTCTTTGTCTGCAAAGGTTTAAGTTTTTAGAGATTCCTTTTAGCATATAGACTCATAGTAGAATACTCTATTAATCTTAGAGCTACTTCATATTATAAGCTAATGAAAATATGACGGCAGGGTGCTATGCATTAGGATGCTTATTGGCAACAACGTGAATTTTATGCTAGAAGTCTTTATAATGTTGTCCTAAGTACTTGATTGGAGAAATTATAAACCCAAATGCTAAACTACTTTATCAATTTTAGGCAATGTCTAGCAAATACACTCTTCTAAAGATAAAGCAACTTTCTAGTAGATTGGAGCAGATATAACATAGCGAGAATAACCTATCCAGTAATTCTATAAGACCTCATATAAAATTAGAAAAAATTTTATTTAAAATAATTCTTTATTCAAGCTGATATTTCTTGATTACGGTTCACGGCATACTAATTATGCTGTTCTTGCAGAATCAGCTAAATCGTCAGTAAAAGGGCATAGCTATTGCGGAATTTGATGGTATAATAGCAAACCAATGAACATACCAACCTTAATTTCTTACATATATATCCTCATCTTTATACCATAATTTCTTATCAACCTATACCCCACAAATATATATCTTTTAAGGTGGGTGGTATACCGCCCAACTCAAAAACTTGTTTCTACCATTAATCTCCTTTATTAATAAAACATGGCAACCTCAATATAACTCAAACTAGTTCAAATATCCTATAAATATAATCTAGTACATATAATCCTGCACTTACTTGAAAAGGTACTATCTTGAACTTTCACAACAATTCAGCTTACTTTAATCAAGTCCGAAAACTAAATAAATACTAAAACTTTTTTAAATTCTAAATAAATCCGAACAACACTATCATAAAAAGAAAAATAACAATCTCTATTACACATTTAACTTCTCTATCCTTGAATAGCTAACTTCTATCCTTATCAAAAATCTTATTAATTCTAAATCGTATCTCTTACACAACATCCTCACAAAAAACCATACAATAACTACCATTACAAACCAAAATCCAACCACTTAAACACACCTAAGAACAAAGAATCTGTCTTCTTTACTATAATTTTAACTATCAATAACCTTCTCATCATTAATACAACCTCTAACACCCATATCTCTATCTATCTTACATTACATTAGAAGTTTATATTCACCTCTAAATCTCCCCATTATCACATATCCCCACAACATAAAGACATACTACCTATTCCATTAAAATCCAAATAATAAAATCTATAAGAACTATAAATTAATCATAAAAAATTACCCTCATCATATCCTAATATTACTAAATCCATCCCCTCACCGTTTTTATCGTCCTACCTCCTTTATAAATACCACCATCAAAATATATCCACATCTAAGTCAAAAACCATAAAAGATATCTCTTAGTCCCCCTCTCCCAGCAATAATCTTCCACAATACCAAGTTGCGATGAACATGTAGACGTTTATCAGCAACTACAACAATAAACTCATATATAACTCACAATAATCTATTCCTAAATACTCCTAAAATTACTTATCACACATGCATACAACGAGACATGGATCGCAACGTAATCTCTTTTGAATAAAAGAAGCGCCCTTAGTATCACCTCAATCAATAAAAAAAAGCTCATTAACTAATATCAACTAACATACACTAATGAGCCAACCAGAACCTGTGGCAGAATGAGCTTCCCTGCCCGTCAGTGAATTCGGTAGCGCGCATGTCAAGAGCAAGGTAAACTATTTACTTGTCTTTCTATCTTCCCGTGCTATAGGAGGGGGTATAGCTGGTAGGAAAGCTTACTTTTTTGTGTTAGGATCTTAGGAATCATCTCAATCTATCGCTTAAAATTTATCATACAAAAGTAATTCAACTCCTATATACAGATTCTCTATAATATTCTAACTCACAACCTGTTCAACACAACTGAGTGTATAATCAAGTTATAGTGCTTCTTAAATAAAGGTTATATGGCTAGCACAAAAATAGAGCATCGTCACTTTTTTACGACTGTATGAGACTCCTTCTAAATGGCGATGATATATACTCTATACGGTACTTACACACTTCTGGTGCTCATCATGAACTGCTTAGTCATCAGATGCCATTAAGAAGTGGCTTAGATTCCTTAATGTGGCGGTTGCGCTGATCTTTTTCTTCTTTGATCAAGCGAAGTCTAGTTGTGATAGACGTCTAGTCTCACCCAACCTATATGAATTTTACATCAAAATACTTTAACGCTAATTACAAAACACACTCACTCTTTACTAATTAAGCGACAATAGAACTCCCGTCTGCCGGAATGCTGATAATCTCTCGCTCAAGCCTAAAGATTTTAAATATGGCACGAAACGCATCCATAATATCTCTATTTGATACATTTTAAATGTTTGTTGAGAATGTGTTTGTATTCAACCCCATCCCCTTATTTCAATTCTGTTCCCAAACTTAACATGAACGAGTTAAACACATATAAAATATGCTAGCTTATGCTCACTGCATTTTCTAGACCAATCCATCTGCTGTCCCCCCATGTCGACTACAGCACGCAGAGATGAGCTGTTAGAGTTGCAATTATGAAGTGTTTTGCACTTGTTCTCTGTGTCGTTTTAGAGGTATGTTTCAGTCTATTGTACCAATATATCAGTTTTTTACGCTTTGTCTTGTTTTTTTGCTCTGCGTATTCACGTAAGCCGTCCCATCTCCTGACGATAGGACCCACTAATGCTTAGCTCTTGTCTCTCGTTTGTTTCCCTCAACCCTTACCTTCTCCACTCATAGTGGCTATTTTCGTGCCTTAGAAGGCCTATTCTCGTCAATACTATTACTACCATATTCTAAGTTCGAATAGCTGAATATCATGGTTTATATCGTATGAAATTCTTGAGAATATTTTTTGGCCATATCATTCCAACCATGCATATGACTACTTTTCCTGAGAGCTCCAACTCATATGATTCTTATGTTGGGTTTTGTGACGATCATCTAATTTATACATCTTGCTCTAGCTCTTCATGCTCAGAGTCGCTACAAGACGGTGGCGAGTGAATTGTTGAATTTGTGCTCATAATCATCGGTGCAATCCTAGCTCTAAGGATGGTCGAATAATCATAGGCCTTCTTCTAGTAACATAGAAAGAAGTACTAGTTGTGGAATGCATTTGTCGGGTAGCTGCTAGACGTAAGTTCTTTTGCTCTTTTCGTTCTTCCGTTGTTTCTTTTCAGTAGACCACAAGCGTCGTTAGGTCAAGACTGCTACGGCGAACCAAACTGTGGATCTTTATTTCTAGCTCTATTATCAATGCAATAGACCTCGTGGATGGTGTGCCTTTTTATTTATTTGCAGCCACGTGTTTCACTAAAATTTACTAAAGGAAGCACATGAGAGACGGCGACCAGTATGAATGGAAACGATTTGCACTGATGTTTGAACAGAATTAGTAGCCTTCCTGAGATCGGAGAGAATGTTAGTCGCTTAGCCACTTTTTAGTAATATAGCGGTCTATAGATAGCCTGAAGAAGCTCGTCCAGATGTCAGAATAATCCCCTAGGATGACGAAGACTAGTAAATATGGTCTCCAATTTAAGGAGTAGCTAAAACTAAAAATCACAGTATTGCCTAGGATATTTTAAAATTTAATAATGACTGGTTGAAATGTTTGATTTCACTTGCCAGGCTCGCATTTGTTAATTTATTTTGAGCTTCAGAATCCTTTAAAGAATAAGGCTGTTGGGCGTTAACCTCTCCAGCACAACTACTTAGCGCTGTTTCTCTAGCGCTTTACAACTTGTCGGTATTAGAGGTGATTCTTCTGATGTAGAAAAAATTAACGTATATTTCATTTTTTTGTGCCTATTCTTCTAATGTCATGCTCGAAACTAACATCTAACAAGAAAGTGTTTAACAATAGACATAATAATAAGGTGCATCTTTGTTATATACAGGTATTCGTGCATGTTGGGCAACTATATATTTAGTTGCAATACTACTTTGATTCTGAAAGATTTAGGATTAATTATCCTTTAATCAAACTAAATGATGACTTGACATGTGAAGGCAATTATATCTTGCTTCCTTCTTTTGTTTGTTTGTTATTGATGGGCGTTGTGTTACAATAAGACATAAATTTGACGTTAGACTCTCTGATTGTGCTCATTTGCTATTTTTATTTCTAAAAAACAATATCCCTTACTCTCAACAAGTGAGAATCATCACTACCCTCCTAAGCAGGAGTGCTTCACTCAACCCTCCACCTTCCTCGCACCGTACGGCCCGCTAATCAACGCACTTCGCCATGGTCAGCTGATAAGAGTCTACATAATCTATACGTGGAGTACTCACATCATTATCCTCCATCCTCAATCGTTTGTCGAATAATGTAGAAAAAAGTAAGCATTCATCCATAGTTGACTAGAAGAAAATCAGTACTTGCGATCCTCCCCCTCTGACACGAGAATGATGCATGTTTGCTGATTAATGCAGATTAACTATTTCTCTATTTGAAAGCAAGTCAATATGTTAAATGCTAAAAAAATTCTCTATTACAAGCCTAATTGTTCTCTCTTATATTTTGTGTCCCTAATAACAACAGCTGAAGCAGCCCATCTGCCCAAATGAAGGAACGCCATAATTATTATGTGTTTATGTCTTCTATATCAAATTATTACTTGTATAGCTCTCTTTAATCGGCTAGCTATATTATCAAGAGTAGGATTCTGCGTATTTGCCTATAATATAGTCGGAAGTTATCGCACCCATGATGGCATCTGACTCTTAATCTGACTATTAAACTATCATGTTGCTATTAAAGACGTTCCTCATGTTGTAATACAAAAAGGCTTCATCTTTCTTCTTAGTTACTCCTTCCTTTACTTGCACCACGCAACTCCAATCTGTGCTCCGTACTAGCATTTTCAGTCCGGCTAAGTTCACACGAATGTACTGCGGTGTGCTACAGTATGGTTGCGTACATCATGTGTTACAGGGAGCTGCCGCAATAGCATGTATCTGGAGCGTGTTGGGATGCTGCTTTCTTGAGGCGTCTACAGGCTCGGCTAGCTGGAATCGCTTACTACGTGTTGTGGATCTTTTTCTTTAGTTTTTTACTGTTGAGGTTGCTACGCCGTTAGGGGGGATTAGAGCCTTTTGCCCCTCCCCCTCTAAACAATCTCCGCCTGTGGGGTGCGCGGCGCCGGCAGTGGGGCGTGCGCAGTCCGCCAGCACCATGCCTCAACCTATCTCTATTGGGTGGTATCGCCCTGCGCCCTACTATAATTGTCGTTCACTATATTCTCCTGCGGGTACTAATCACAATTCAAATAGTACGAGTTGGGGCAGTATGCAAGACCTGTAAATCCATAGTTCTCTATTACGAGACCATTGCTTATTTAGTTTGATCAAGTCATACTTTCTTGGCGTGCATACTCGTTTCTTCGTCTCAGCTCTCTCGTCTCTCCCTTCCCTGTTCATTAACCGCAAACTACAACATTCAGCTAGAATGCGCCGACGAATTATGCCGTGTTGGAATCTACTACTATAGATCTGTAATTAGTTAGTAATTGTCCTATTGTATTCTACGTTTTCAGTTATGATCTGTATATAGTGTGGGAATCCACTGTGGCTAAGGTCCAAAGACTCTCAATGCCGTAGAGGATCCCATTAGTGTTCATTGTTTTGGTAGCGGACAGTTCTCGATAACCTCCTAGGCCTCGAAGAATAAAACTTGTTCACGCTATGCTGACTTGATTCCGTAATACCTAATCGCTATTCAGAGGCGCGTAATATTTTCGATTCGATGTGTGGAGCGTGCTTGACTGAGTTGCATAAGTTTGTGATAGAATTGTTATCTGTCTTTATTTATTCTTTGCTTTCTCAACAATTTACTATCCTTATTCGTCTCTCGGGTATCCGAGAATCTAACTAATACAAAACCCAAATAAGCATACTAACAATGCTGCGGAGAGATTTAATGCTTAATATGAAAACAGCAGTGGTCGTTCAAGATCGAGTCGACACCTCACCGCGAAACGAGCAATTAAAATTATCTTCGAAATCAATCCATGCTTTTTTATACCTAAGCTCTCTACCAAATCCTCATACACTTGGAGCTGATGCTTGCTATAGCCTATAAACCACACTCACTCTTAATCGTCGTTGCTTAGATAATTCTTTGTTACTTACATACACAACAGATACCAATTTTATATATAATACTAATTCCCGTGCTTTACCCATGATCGTAATCCTTTTGAATGCGGCCCTTTGCGAATTCAAAAACCGTGTGTATACCATACTCTACAGCGCGTTTTCTACTCACGGTCATAGGTTCGACCGGAATGTGTTATGTCCGAGATGCGTCAACTAATATACGCATGTTACACATGGGAGAGGAGGGGCGGCGGAGCCGCAGCGGTGGTGCTCGTCCGGCCAATAGACAATGTACATTATTCTCACGGCGGTCCGCAGCCGTAGATTATTATGAGTCTATGCGCACCTTTCTCTCCGCGCGTGATTCGTTGTTGCAATTGACGAGGAGGAGCGGATCGAATATCACGTTCTCTATCGAGAGCAAGTGGATTACCGTAATTTTCGAGGATGGCCGCTGTACTGAAGGCAAATTCCGGAGAGCGTAGCAGTCGTCTGTGCAATTTGCCAAAAAAGGTGCTCAGAGTGCTAAGGGTCTTAACACGCACGATTCCAGAAATCTATCCGAGCCTCAACCCTCATCCACCCCCACAAATTCAATAAAACAAAACTCTACATCATCCACTCATATCTTTAATATACTCCACACAGAAAAATCAATTACTCAACTAACTCCCACCCCTCACCTCCTTACGTAAACAACTAACTCACAAAACCTCACCTCCTCTAAAGTAAAATTTTCATACGTCTCTAAAACATAATTATCTAATCACACTCCAACATCGGATTGTATCTTGTTGCGCCGATTGTCTAACCATAATATACCTATTTCCCTCACCTCAAGAAACCTTCAGCCAAACAGTAAACTGGAGGAGGTGTCGGTTTTCTGTAGATATGTTCTTTTCTAAAACAAAATAAATCTAATATCACCTATAGTACTTTCCAAACTCTAAAGGATGGCTTGTGTAATCTAGCGACGAATTGATCCTTGATCCTCACTGTTCCATGGTACAAGCAATAATCCTGAATCCATCCAACATATTCTCTAGAACCCAACCATCTAACCATCTAAATGAATAAAATAGTACAACAACGCTTTATATTACATTTTAAGTGGCTCACTCCTCTCACCATTACAAATCCAGGACAAATGATCTCTATAGCTAAATCAAATCATATATGCATTAAAGCTAACAACAGCAACCAACATGAAGCCCCAATAGACCCTGAGGACAAAAAACCCTTCAAAAAATAAGCATTCTTGCAACTCTAGAAAAACACTACCAAATTATTGTAGAATAGAGCAGCAAAAACGCTCCTCACCATACCTTATCTGAAGATGTGTGCTTCACACAAAATAGCAATCAAGCAACTCGCAAAGGAGCATACAAATTATAAGATAAACAAATATTTTTTTTCCTTCTAAGTTGAGTAACCAGAGTTGGTATTACGATTGGGAAGAAAAAAGCCAACTAGTACACTACCTATATTAGTACTCAACTTAGACAATCTTTAAAGCGACTTCACCATCTATGCCCAACAAACAACGATATCTTTAAGATCTGCACTGATTCTTCTGTCACAAGTAGTAACATTATAACAACAAGTAATTTATACCTTTAGCGGCATTCTCTCCTCTGTCTCATACCGCATGTATGATTTAGAGATCTTAAGTAATAACATAAATTCATATAGCTAAAGCTAAACCTGCAGATGGTACAGTCTTCACAAAGCGTAGATACTATAAACTGTACATTAGTGTGGCAAGCTGTACTGCTTTTCAATATCAAATCCACGTCAATCAGAAATGAGAACAAGGTTTCTTCTTCATGAACCAATTGACTCAAACAACTGTATGTCAGCAGACCCTCCCTATATTAAATGAAAGTGCCTGTTTACATCATCTTAGCCTCCCAACTTATTCCATAATCACACTAAACTATAGATAGTTCACCTACGGTCATTTTACCCTTGCTACTCTCAGCCTCATTACTCTCGCCATTTGCTCTCTCTATGTTATTAAACACCTATCTCGCCCATTTGCACAGCTTACTTACTTGCGTCTCAATCTCTGAGATTTCTATCGTCAATCTTAACTGTCCTCCATCTCTACACAATCCTCTTCTTTAGATCCCGCTCAATGGGCTTGTCCACACTTACTGAAACCGTCTCCAAAGTCATTTAACGACCTAGCAACTGCCAAATGCTTACTGCCCAACATTAATATACACAATCCAAACACACCCTCCACAAAGCCCCATACCTCCAAATTTCACCAACATACACACTAATTATCCAACTCATCTTAAATTCCTCATCATGGATTATCTCGTCACCTCTCTGATCGGACATCAGCGTTCTCACTGTCGTCCAACTACAATCCTAAATATTTATACCATTCAGCCTAATTACACCCAAAAAAAACCCTAATATATTATCCTACATCACTTAAACCACCCACATCTCCTCCCAACCAACCTTCTCCATATATACCCAAAAAATTCCAATATAAGAATATTAAAATAAAAAACATCCCTCACTATCTTCATCCATCTCACAACCATACCCAACCATAATATCAACACCAAATCCCTAACTATTTCCAAACCTACCTAATATTCCCCACCCGATACAACCCTTTCCTCTTCACCTACACCATATCAACACCCCCACAAATCAATATCAAAAACACCAAATCCACACACCCCCCCATATATGTCATCAATACAATACTCACATCACAAACTTAAAAATATTCACTCACTCACACCAATCACCCCAAACCAAATATTAGATAATCAAGCCAAACATACCATTCTAACCCACATCTACCAAACATTAACCCCAATCCCTCATCCACCTCTAAACCACACATCCAAAATCACTCAGTCCATACTTACCTCCTAACTCCAAAACCTCATCACACAATTCCAAAACACACTAACGCACTTCACGACTCCCCCACTATACACATTCCCAATCCCAATCACAAATACTTCAACAACCCATATCATCCCCGAATACAGTGCATACCCTCCCCCCTCTTATGAACCACCCAACAGACAACCACCCAACACATCCCTACAACTCCCCACTATCTCCGATACCCTAACATCCTCCGAACCCAAATCTGACTTTACAAAAAAAAAACCTAGAAAGTACCACCCCATTCACCTCCCCCCTATTGAGTCCCCTTAACATCATGTTTCATTACATCTTTACCCCAAACCTGCAATCAAAACTTAGCCCATAATTGCCCTTGACCGCATTCGATCCTCACCCACGAATTACCAGTGATTAGACATAGTTATTGCTCTTACTATTGTAATGTATGACCCAAGCCCCCCCTTATATTTTATAGTACCGCATGATAAAGCTATACTTTAACTCTTTTAAAAGCGTGCCACTCGGCGCACCCCCCCCCCCTATACCAAGCTACATAATATTCAATAAATACTCGTGGCACAATTGAGTATTTAGGAATTCAGACATTAATCTTAGACAAGTATTTTGACATTGTCGGATGAGGCAGGAATCCAGCACATAAAAGTCAATGTTCAATCCTGACCATGTAAATCCTATTAATGAAATTAGCCGTAGGCACCACAACAGCAAGCGAAGAATCCGAACAGCTGAGGCTATATTTTATTGCCAGGCCCTCTAGAGACCATGATCCGAGACCGATTCATTCTAGACAAGATTGTGATTGAAAAATATGGCCTAATTAGAAGGACATATGCTGAAGAGGAATCTATTAATCATCATGCCATCATCAATATATCGTGGTGTATGAAGTCTTTAGCCGACTTGACGACACGATCTGAGGCGGATTCGCTGCCCAATACAATCTGACTTGACAGAAATATATGCTTCTCCAATGAACACCTGTTCCTGAGAATCAGCTTTTCTGACGACACCTTTAAATGAGATTTCAGCATGCGCGTGTATAAGGATCCATCCACCTGACAAACATTTCCAATCGGAAATCCGTGCGGATTCAGATTTTAAAAAACAACTATAAAACCATCCCTATAGACCTGAAATGAAAATCTGTTTAGTGTAGTCTACATGACTCAAATTGTTTTGAGGTTAGATTTAAAAAAAACTCAGAACATGCTCAATCTCTCGTTGTATTTCACTAAAAGAAAATGACGGAAAATGTACTATTAAAGTCAAGGAGATGGCATGAAAAACGACCAGAAAGCTTTGTGTGTGTTTTGTGCAGGGATACACGTTAAAACCAACAGTGATCATATTATGCACAAAAATTTGAACAAAACAAATCAAAACTTGCATCAAATCTGATATAATCCAGCAGCAATACAAACTAACAAAGTTAAAAATCTGCAGGTTCTTGTGTTAAATACTTTTCAAATACTTGTTATACAAGGGGGTTTTAGGACTCAGAATCATGAGGTATTTTGTCTTTGTCGTAGTGTGATGCAACCCTTAGCGCATCAAAAATCTGACCGCTTAAAGCGTGTTCTATGGAATCGTTCATCCAGAAAATGGAAATCTTCATCTGCAATTTTCATATTCAGCTGTCATACCTATCTATTATTGCACTGTTTGAACGGATCTTCGTAAATTCACATGACATAGGTTTCTGAGGCAGAGAGCTTTCAACGTCGCCATTCGCTTCTTACAGTAAGAATCCACAAGGCTTTTGTGGACGAAAACCTCTCTTATCTACATGTCAAAGATGTCCCCTTGTTGTGACCCTTGATATAGTTATATATATATTATATAATTCTAAAGCCATCTTTACAAAGTGGCATGATAGAGCCGACCAGCAGAGCTATACATGAGGAAATTTCCCGAAGGATAACTCCAATCAAAGGTTTGAATGCAATGTGAACCAACCTTAAGTGCCGATATAACAGCGGTAATAAAGATGCAATAAAAGTAAAGCACTTCTAACCATGTAAATAAACTAATGACCTGGCTCATCAAATCCAGAGCGATTTGTAAAGCAGTTTTCAAGAAGTCAATCAATAGTAGC
The DNA here is from genome assembly GCA_025379985.1 of Phyllomedusa bahiana. NCBI lineage: Eukaryota > Metazoa > Chordata > Amphibia > Anura > Hylidae > Phyllomedusa > Phyllomedusa bahiana. The sequence continues at coordinate 40,667 of JAODAL010013765.1, read as the reverse complement.
ATGGATGAAAACAACTCTATAAGGAAATGGCCACAAGACAATGAACTGAACAATACGAGCTCTATACCTACTACTATTAACTGTAATACAGTGGAATTCTGCATTTGGTAGTATAGGAAATCTAGTAATCTGGCACAGAACTGCATTACAATCTAAAATTGCATAGAATTCAATGCAACACATTAAACAAAGAGAAAAATTAGGAAATTTCTTAAATAAAACACAAAGGGGGACATGTCTGAAAACTGTTTTGGTCTAAGACTTTTCTTGTTGCCCATAGAAATCAGCGTTCCCCTTTCATTTCATATAGAGCTCTAAAAAATGAAAGGGGCGCTCTGATTGGTTGCTATGTGCAACAAGAAAAGTCTTAGACCAAAACAGTTTTCAGACATGTCCCCCAAAGTCATCAGATTGGGAACAGCTTTTGTGTTATTAGGTCATTTTGGGATTTGGTCTACTCTTGCAAGCAAGTTTTATATACATTTAAGTGAAAAGTTCAAGTGATAGCAATGACTGCCCAACACAAATGAAATCACAAAAATTTACCTTTAAATAGCTGTCATTTGTTAGAAGCTTCACTTGTGCATCTGGTGTCTGATGTTCAACAAAACTGCAATCAAAAAGAAAAAAGTAATAATACAACAAAAAATAAAAACAAATTACCGATTTTTTTTTTTTTTTTTACAAAAGCTTGGCTTCGATTTTTATATGAATTGGAACATTTTATTGGGTTGCTCAGGAGGCGACTTACAGCCGTAGAGGTCTTCTGTTTTAAGTGGTTTTCCACTAGAGACATTAATCAGCCATCTCCAAAATCAGTGATAAATGTCTAATTGTGGGGGTTTCCACCAGTCATTAAAATTAAAGCCATTTCTCCCCGTTTTTAGAATGGAGCAGTGGACAAGTGTGCACACTGCTGCTTCATTCAAAATCTATGGTACTGTTAAAGATAGCGCTATACTCTGTATTCAGCAACTCTAAAGACTTTAAAGCAGCAGTGTGCACACTCGCCAGCAGGTCCATTCATAGGCTCTCTCACCACGTGACTGCACGGAGAAAGAATAGGGTGTTCAAACATTTATCACCTGTCATGTGGATACCTGATAAATATCTATAATAGAAAGTGGTAAAAACCTCTAGAAAAAAAGTCCCCATTGTTATAGTCCATGATGGGGAGAAAAGATTAAAAGAAATAAAATTAAAACTGTAAGAAAAAGAAAATGCTGCAGTTTAAAATATGAAGAATGTTTTCAGGAACACTGCTTAAAAGGGTGCTCCCACCATAGAGTTTGATGGCATATAGCTAAAATAACCTCTAAGACCTGCACCTATCTCAGAAATGGATCCCCGAAAGTTATGGCTTGGAACAGAGAGCCGTTCGTGCTTGCGCACGTCTCTCCATTTTGTTCTACGGGAGTTCCGAGGACAGCCAAACACGGTGCGACTGACTCTCCATTCTGGGCCAAAACGTTTGGGGGCCTGTTCCCTAGATAGTCATAGAAGAAATTCATAGACACCAACTTACCTCAAAAATTCCTCCATAATCTGGCACACACTGCATGTGAGGGTGCACGGATCGGCTCGGAAGGCCACTTAAATGTTTTATTGGTTACATATAAAAAAGCCATATGTAGCTAGCACTGCAAGAGGTGGCGTTGTCTCATTGGATGGTTATGTGTTTTTAACATGATTGATTTCATGTGTATGCTACAATTAAGAGAGAAGATGCTCGAAAAACATAAGTGGTTGCAGTGCTAGCTGCATATGGCCCTTTTATTTTTATATATGCAAGTTTTAATTGGTGCTGGATCACGCTATTTTTGGTAAATTGCTCCAAACATAGGTGATCAGATTTTGATGGCATATCCCAGTGATATGCCATCTAACTCTATTATGAAAACACGCCTTTAAATGGGATATTTTTTTTTCCTACTCTTGCCTAGACGGTCCGTAAATTATTACAGCTTGAAAAACAGCTCCCTATGTGTGCTGACAGACAAATAGGGAATCGAAGAAAAATTTTAATTCCTCCTGATCTGCTTGCTCTGTTATCTTTATGAACCCATTTGTAAAAACACTCATACACAATAGTGAGGTAACGATAACATATATAATATAGTAATACAGAGATAACCAAGTCCTACTCAAGTTTTCAGCATTACAGTAAATCAGGATGGTGTTTCGACACTTAGCCAACAACTGCCCAGGAAATATTTCCCAGTTTTGTAAAACTCGTGGATCAGTTCTTTTTTTTTTATTCATATCAGAAATAACCTACATACCTCATAAAAGATGGCAAGTGACGAATGCTTTCACACTGATTATGTGATAAGGTCTTCACTCGCTGTTTTAGGTCTTGAACATCACAACATAAAATACTTAAAGGCTGGGAGTTAAAATGCTCCACCACAGAAAGCTAAAATAAAACAATAATATAATAATGAACACATGTGTAACCTTTATAATTCTCACCATCACATAAATAGCAATGAAATGGAGAAAAATTCTACATGAATGCACATGAGAATTGAAAATATCCATTTCCATCATAGCATTTATTACATATCATTTATTCTAGAATTACTCTAAAGGTTCATATTCATATTTTACACCTGGATTCCGTCTTTTATTTTCTGTCGACTAGAAAAACTGAACAAGGGGAAAAATGTGGTCACCTTAGGAAGCAGATCTTTGTTAAAGGCATGGTCTAAGGGTATCTGGCACTTATCTCAAATTTGCTCTACCTCGGACATTAGATCTGACCCTGATTTACAAGAGTTGTTTAATCTACCGCCTTCACAAATATTCACCGATCTAAGGGGAAAGCACCCATTTTCCCTTTTTTGGCCACTCCGCTATAATATTTAAATCATTTCCCCATCCCGCTTGTTTGTCTCTCCGCCTTCTGCACACGTACCTGCTTTAATGCCCTTCTTTCCCCCAAGGGTAGAGAGGGGGGTATGGATGCCCTTCGGCAACGATGGGAGGCTGACCTGGATCCCCTGACCGACGAGTCCTGAGATTTGTGTATAGCTTCACCCAGGCATATTTCTTCAAACTACAATGATAGGTTGACAACTTTTTTATCTTCCACAGGTCATACTACTCCACTTCTAGACTAAGTAAATTTCGAAACGGGTATGCAGACAAATGCCCAAAGTGCCATTTGACCTCTGGAATCTTTTTCCACCTCCTCTGGTCATGTCCTAAGGTGCTTTTTTTTTGGGGCTCAGGCATCCGGGTTTTTAAACGATGTGATGGGGTGCCCCATCCCTTTACCCCTATGGTCTCCCTATTAAACCCGGACCCCAAAGTTGGGGCCTCGGTTACCCCTTCTTTTGAATAAAAGGTTTTTTTTTTGCCGGGAAGGCTATTGCTAAGTCTTGGGTTGGCCCCCTCCCCCCTTTTCAATAATGGAATAAAAGGGCAAATTTAAACAGGCCTTGCCGCACTAAAAATCGCTGTTTCGACACAGGAATAGACTGAACAAGTTTGACAGGATTTGGGGCGGGTGGATGAGTCTACAGTTAACTGGGGGTTTTATCACCCTTAAAAGAGACCCCCGACCCCTAGTGTATTTTTTGACGTCCCTCGGCAGCTCCTGCAGCGATTTCTTGGTGGCCCCTTGATTGGCTGGTTTGTTACACTTGCTTTTTTATGATTGCTCCCTTCGCTGACACACCAAAACATTATTACTCATTACTTAACCGATTTTAGTCATGGCAGTTCGGTTCCTGCACTTGCAGGTTTTATGTGTTTTTCGTCCCTATATTGTTTTTGGGGTGCCACCTTGGGGTTTCCTATATTTTTGTATACCCTCGAAAAATGTACAGGGGTGTAAAAACTGTGCAACATGTAATTTGATACTACCGATGTACGCTGTGGTTGTCAATTTGGATTGTTTTTTTATGTATACCTGTAAAATTTTTCAATAAAGTTATTTGTTGATTTAAAAAAATGGGGATTGTCTAAAAAACTGCAATAAAAAGTTTTTAGTGGTTTTAAAACCCCTTTATAGTATAGGGAAACAGATGTAAGTTTGGATAAAACCACATAGGACATGATGTAGATTTGAAAATGCACTCCCAAACTCAACCCTACTAATTTAATAGAGAGGGACTTTTTGTGAAAAACTCCCGCATTTCTGGATTTTTTTCAGATTTTTTGTAGGATTTGTGCAAAATCTGCGCCTTCTCTGCACATGGCCTTAGACATTGCAGGAAAGAATGTAAAAACAAGAATAAAGAACTTTCTATATGTACTTCGCGATATTGAATTGTTGGTACTTTATTATGAAAGGAATCCAGCAAAGCAAAAGAAACTCATTTTCAAATTACTTATCCAAGTCTTCATGTGTTTCCCTGTAATGTTTTCTGTGCTGATTTGTGTTTTTCCTGTGCTGTCTGCAGCCTCCCTTCTCTGTAACTGGGCAGTAACATTTCCTGTCCCGTTTCCCTTTGCCCTGTAAAACTACAACCCCGAGGATCTTTTGCTGTGCTGTGTCTATCTTTCTCCTTTTCAGCCTCAGTACCTGCCCCAGGTTTCCTCCTTCATATTGAAAGTCTTGGAAAGTCTTGGAAGGTAAAAATCAAAAAAAGAGGGCTGGCTACAAAGGCTGGCATGTTAAAAGCCAAACACCTTTGGTCACCTGATCTCCAGGGCTCCACACAGAACAATTTCCTGTGTGCCTAGAAACACAGAACTAATGAACTTCCTCTCATCAAACAGCTTTGTTTACAGATGCAAACAGAAAACTTTAGAATATTATAACCTAAATAAACCGCATAAGACAGACTGTTTACTCGAACTCTAATCAGGACACAAAAATGTAGAAAACTTTTCACCTACTGCCTAGATCATTGAACATAACACCAACCACTGGAAAATCAAATACCTTACTTTCTTCTCTAATTTGGGAAATCATTGTGTAAACCATAAAACTCAAATGTTTTTGTTTAAAACCCAATTATAGCTACTTCAGCTGTCTTGAAAATGTTGATATGTATTAAAAAGTTCTGTCTTACGTCATGGGGCCAAAAGTTTGAGAATGTACAAAAGTTAAATTTTTACAAAGTCCCCCGCCAGATTTTATAATGGCTATTTGCTATACTCCAAAAGTTATAAAGGTGATCACTTAACAGCAATTTATTGCAAAGTCAATTTGCCTAGAAAAAAGAACTTTTTTTTTCCCCCCAAAACACATTTCAACTTCATTGCAGGGCCTGCCTTAAAAGGACCAGCAACATCGTTTTTGTGATTTGCCATTTAAAACCCGTTGGTGTTGATGAGCGGGGTGGGAAACAATCTGTCTGATTTTAAGTAAGAATCACACCACGGACACTTTAAAAGGGGCTGGTGCTTGGGATCATTTTTCCTTTTTGTTAACCATGGTTTTTCTCTAAAAAAACACAAAAGCATATCATTGCACTGCACAAAAAATGGCCCAACAGGGAAGAGTTCGCAGCTAGAAAGATTGCACCCCATCAATTTCCCTCACAAGGAAAATTTAAGGAGAGAGGTTCCATTGTTGCCAAAAAGGCTTCAGGGCCCCAAGAAAGACCAGCAAGCGCCAGGGCCCTCTCTTAAAGTGTTTTCACTTCGGAATCGGGGACCATAGTGCAACTTTTCTCAGGAATGGCAGCAGGCAGGGGGAGTGCATCTGCAAGCACTGTGAGGGGGAGAACATGGCAAGCCTGGGGTCAAGGAGGGGGCAAAGAAAACCCTTCTCCAAAAAAACTCAGGGACGACTGTATTCTGCCAAAAGGACAGGGAGTGGACTGCTGAGGATGGGGTAAAAGTATTTTCTCTGATGAATTTCCCCTTTCCAAAGGTTTTGGGAACATATGGAAAACAGCTTGTTCGGAGAAGACAAGGTGAGCGATACCACCAGTCTTGTCTCATGCCAACTGTAAAGCATCCAGAACATTCATGTGTGGGGTTGCTTCTCACCAAGGGAATCGGCCTCTCTAACAGTCTTGCCTAAAAACACATCCATGAATAAAGAAGGTACCAGAATGTCCTCCAAGAGCAACTTCTCCCAAACCCTCCAAGAGCAGTTTGGTGATCAACAATGCCTTTTCCAGCATGATGGAGCACCTTGCCATAAAGCAAGGTGATAACTAAATGGCTCAGGGAACAAAACATAGAGATTTTGGGTCCATGGCCTGGAAACTCCCAGATCTTAGTCCCATTGAGAACTTGTGGTCAATCATCAAGAGACGGGTGGACAAACAAAAACCAACAAATTGTGACAAAAATGCAAGCATTGATTGTGCAAGAATGGACTGCTATCAGTCAGGATTTGGTCCGGAGGTTGATTGAGAGCATGCCAGGGAGAATTGCAGAGGTCCTGAAGAAGAAGGGTCAACACTGCAAATATTGACTTGCTGCATTAACTCATTCTAACTGTCAATAAAAGCTTTTGTTAATCATAATATGATTGCACTTGTATTTCTGCATGTGATAAAAACATCTGACAAACACACATAAAAACCAGAGGGCAACAGATCATGTGAAAATATAAGATTTGTGTCATTCTCAAAACTTTTGGCCATGACTGATGCAAACAGAAAACTTTAGCATATTATAACCTAAATAAAACGCATAAGACAGACTGTTTACTCTAACTCTAATCAGGACACAATATGTAGAAAGCTTTCACCTACTGCCTAGATCATTGAACTATAACACCAACCACTGGAATATCAAGATACCTGATCATTCGTTCTCTAATTTGGGAAATCATTGTGTAAACCGTAACACTCAAATGTTTTGTTAATACCCATAGTTATATGCATACTTCAGCATGTGCTTGAAAGATGTATGATATGCTATTAAAAAGTTCTGTCTCTACACCACATTGTGGTTATGATTTAGTTCAGTAGTGTCCATTTCACCATAATTATGTAGAATAAGGAGTTGTTTTCCATGAAACTCACTGCATATATATTCAGTTTTGGGATACTATAAACAGCTTCTGTCAGCAAAGCTTCCCATGTGTCTGCTTGTACAAGCAACTTTCCTCAGACAAGTAGCCCAGTTTTCCCCCCCTATTTTCTATCTTTTTGGCAGGTTCAGGTGTGTGTCAATAAAATCAGATTGGCTCCAAGCTTTTCATTTCTAGAATATAATGGACAAAAGATAGCTGCGAGCCGAATAGCTATGACTAAGGAGCTACAGGTTTCATTTTTCTGCTCTCTAGATCAGGGGCGTCAAACTCCGGCCCGCTATGCAGTAAGTTTTGACTCGACAGACAATTTCAATTCTATATTAGGGTATGTTCACACGCCGTTTTGCATCCGATTTTGGATCCGAAAAACGCATCCAAAAACGCTGCGTCAATCGGATCCAAAATGCATCCAACACACAGGTGGGTGTTTGGCGGCGTTTTGGCTGCAGCAAGGTCGCACTCTATAGTTTTAAATAGGGCGTCTGCTGCATCTTTCGGATCAAGAGTTGACATGACAATTCTTTGAACAGATCCGAAAGTAAACATGCATCCGCAATCACTCATCTGAATGCCGATGCATGTTTACCATTGAAAGCAATGTAAATCACACTGCATATTGTTAGATGCGTGTTTGGGTCCGAAACACGGATCCAAACACGCATTTAATAACGTATGTAAAAACACGGACTAAACACACCGTGTGAACATTCTCTTACAGGTGGCCTGTGCGAGCTCAGCTCGCATGACAGGGGCCTCGCTAGGCAGTTTTATCCAGGGCCTGTGCCCCAGAAAAAACTGCCGCTGCCACAAACCTGAGGTCACCAGTTTCCGATTACAATGGCAGCTAGAAGCCAAATAAAGGATTCCATAGCCACCATGTTAATGTTTCTAATACTTCCTGCCTCAGGCAGGAAAAAATAGAACCGCCATGTCTAAATGTACAAGTAAAAAAAAAATGTTTTAAAAGTGTATAAGAATAAAAAAAAATAAGAAGTTCAAATCACCCCCTTTTACCATTTTACAAATAAAAAAAAAAGTTGTATGTAATTGGTATCGCCGTGTCCGTAAATGTCCGATCTACTAAAACCTAATATTTATCCTGTATGCTGAACACCGTAAAAGAAAAAAAAAATCCAAGTGGCAAAATTGTGGGTTTTTTGGCGATTTCACGTCCCCTAAAAATTGTAATAAAAGTGATCACAAAGTCGCAGGTTTCCCAAAATGTACCAATGACAACTACACTTCAGCCAGCAAAGAATGAATCCTCACTCAGGTCCATAGGTCGAGAAACAAAAAAAAAAAAAAAAAAAAAGTTATTGGTCACAGAAAATGGCGCTGCAGCACAAATTTAAGAAGTAGAGAATATTTTCATTTTTTTTTTTAAAAAGTAGTAAAACATAAGTAAAATCCTCTGTATTTGGTATTGCCAGAATCGTACCAACCTGTAGAATACAGATAACTCATCATTTATAATGAAAAGTGAATGACAAATATGGCACAGGCACAATTTTTTTTTTTACCCCACTTAAATTTTTTTGGGTTTCCCAGTACATTCTATCGTATAGTCAATAGCACCACTAAAAAGTACATTCTGACCCGCAAAAAAACAAGCCCTTACATGTATATGTAGATGAAAAAATAAAAAAGTTATAGCTCTTGGATTCAAGCAGTAGGGACAATCAGAAGGCGGGGATGGGAAAAAAAACAGCCAAAAAATCCTGATCAGTGGTCAGGAGGGAGTTAAAAAGCCATATTTACAGGTGATAAGAATCAGATAATCTTACCTGAAGACCCTTGATGAAGTTCTGCACAGAGAAATCATGGTACAAAAATATTGTGATAAGGACTTGTAGAACGCGTCCGCTCAACTTGAATGGAAATTTATTGGAGAGAAGCAGCTGAAAAGAAAAGAGGTTTTATATACTGATTAATGTTAGGTTACTGATATTTCATCAAACAACATTTAGTAGTCTTATACTGGGAATACTGTGAACTGTTATTTCTACCATTTCATCAAACAACATCAACCCCAAAAACTAGATTGTTTCCGAAACAATGAAGACACCATAGTTTAAAAAAAAATAAAACCATTCTAAATGTTTTTAATAATTGAGTCTTTGTAATCAAGTATTTTTTTTCTATACTAGCTATTTCCTGGTTGTGCACAGTCAAGTTTGTAAGTAATTTTTTCTCTCTTTTTGGTATAGTATATTTTGCTGATACACACATAGCACCCCTTGTTATCATTATTTTTTTTATAAAGTGGGCCTGCATATTTTTTTTGTATATTGTAAACATTACTATGACCACTTCCAATTCTCATGTAACTCACAAAGGAAGTCACATGTTGTGAACTGGCCCAGTATATAAAGTTTGTGATAGGCTGCCGTCATGGGTAAAAGGTGCAAATTAACAGAGTTGCAAAAATGGATGATTATTAGCTTTTAGGTCAAAAGTGGCGGTGTCTTGTAAAACTGTGTAGTTTGGAAATGTTGTTCACATTCTTCTCTGGTGAAAGTTAATCATCATTGGACAAATGGCACCATTGAGAATAAGCAAATTGAAAACTGCAGAGCACCACAGGACAATGATGTGAGAAGTGAACGTCGGCTACGAAGGTGCGCAAGGGTAGAATGATACACTACAGTGCAGCAGCTCATCACCAAAATGAACCAGGGGGCTTCAAAACGTGTCCGAAACAGTTCAGCAAACCCCACTGAGTATGGGGCTTTGAAGTAGATGGATAGTTAATGCACCTCAGCTAATAAAGTTACATTGTCAGAAAAGACAAATTTTCACAGCAGTATCGGAACTGGACCACCGCAAAGGGTTGCTTTTTCCTACGAGTCACATTTTCTGCTTTATTGAACAGATTGACGTTGGCATGTCAGGCAAGAAACACCATGTGAATACTGCTAAAAGAACACAAGGTGATGGTAGCAGTGTAAGGCTATGTTCAAACGGTGTAATTGAGAGGACGTATTTCGCCCGCAATTACGCTGTGTGCTTGGGAGCAGGGGCGGGGGGCAGCCCGCCGGCCCCATAGACATTTATTGTTCACGGCGCGTATTTGCCGTGAATAACTGACATGTCACTTCTCTCCCCGCCCGCCGTATTGTGCGAGCAGGGAGAGGAGACGTAATCCATAGTTCTCTACGAGAACTGTGGATAACCGTAATGACTGGGACGTATCTCGCCCCGTAAAATAAGCCGTGTGAACATAGCCTTATGGTGTTAGGGATATATTCATGGCATTCTCTGGGCCATTCATCCATGTGGAAGGCCCTCTCAACCAATCTGGGTATGAATCCATCTGTGCAGTTCACGTACACCCATACAAGCCGATTGTTTTCGCTGGGGTGGATGGGATTTTCCAACAAGACAATGCGACATGTCACATATCTTGGAAGAGTATGACCAAGACTTCCAAGTACTACCCTGGCCCACTGATTCCCCAAACTTGAGCACTTGTGCATCTGTCAGATCACCTCAATCATTGTGTATGCTCTATGGATCCTCCCCAACCCACCCTCATGCAGCTGAGGGAAGCACTGTAGTCAGCATAGCTCCTTTATACATGTGACAACCTACCAAGACCTTATCGGGTCACCCTCAGGCCCGTCTAAGTGATGCCCATGCTGCACACAGCAGTTACTCTGGCAATGAGGTGGCAGTAATAATTATGTGACACGACTGTATTACATAGACTGCCATTCATCTTAGTGGCTGTCATGTAATACTAGCTTTAGACAGCAGCATCTAAATTTCTAGCTGACCTCTGGTAAAATCAGTTATTTGCATTGGTGACAGAAGCAAGACCCAAAGAGATCTGTTGATTGCATTAGTGACTGCATTCTGAAAAGGGGTTGTTTGTGATAAAACAGCCTTTAAAGCCAATTATAGAATGGGTGATTAAAAGTTAAGAACCCCCCCCTCTATCCCCAATTATTTACCTTATCTACTACGGTTGCCAAGTGTTCTGTGCAAGACAAGGACTGAAATAACTCGATACACAGCAAAGAAGACACAGAATGAGACAGAATTCTATGGATTATCATTGGAGATGTGGCAATGCCAAAAACCAAAACCAGTGGCAACTCCTTGCAGTAGCGGCTAAAACAGTATAAGAAAAACAAACTGAATAAGAGCAAAGTAGAAACATTTCATTATTTGCATTAGAAACAACACTAAAAATAAAAATTTTCAGGTCAATTCAGTTGTTTACATTCAGATAACGCCCCTTTCATTCCCCCACAATATAAATAAATGACCAAGAAATATTGTATTACCCCACACATTTATAGTTGGGTACATGCACTAAATAGCACCAACTTTATCAGACTGAAATATGCAACATGATAAATTTGACACAAGCATATAGCTGGCACTTCGATATATTGTGCAACATTTTTGTACACCATGTACGCCACTTCACACAGAATTCTTTGCAAGCAGCTGCTTTAATAAAATAGAGCAGCATGGAAAAACATAGTTAGAAATTCTATTAGAACATGATCTTATAAGTAATGGATGCTTTTGACATGGAAAAATGATTTTTACTTATTTAAGTTTCAAACTGCAATCTTCATTCAATCATACCTTGCTCCTAATGTCCTAATCTCATGCAGGATGTGAGGTCTTTACTAGATCATATGTACCAGAATAGCTTTGTTCCTGGATTATTTTTTTTTTTACTTCTACCGCATATGAGGATCTCCTCTACCCCGTACTGAGCAGTGTGTGATTTCCCCCCTTCCCTGCAAGGTCATGAATGCTTGCCTTCCCACCTAGTTAAGCTTGTGTGATCTTTTCCCCATCCCCTGCACAGTTTCATTTGTATATTCCCTGAGTGTAGGGGTTGCCCGGGAGAAGAGTTTGTTGTTTTGTTCTTCAGGAACTTGCTATAAGAAAAGACACTCACTATATTATATACAGTAAAAATTTTTATGCATTTTAGGTCAATTGGGATTACCAATTATTACCATTTTTATATTTGCCAAATGTCAGAGTAAGGGCTTGTTCACATGGAGTTTTAAAATTCTCTCTCTCCCATTAGGGCTTGTTCGCATGGAGTTTTAACTCCGTGTTACATCCACTTTTTAGATCCGTCTCTGGAAACGACAGGACGGATCTAAACAATTAGCAGTGAGATTATCACTGCGGGCTATGAGGAACACGCAGCAGCGTTCGGATGAGAGATGGCCGCTGCGTGTTCCCCTCCTGCCTGTCTGCTCCGTCTTTGAAAGAATTGCATGTCAACAAGCCCTAATGAGAGAGAGAGAATTTTAAAACTCCATGTGAACAAGCCCTAATGAGAGAATTTTTTTTAAGGCATTTTGTTACTTTCTACGAAAGCAAAAGTTTACATACATTTCATTAGTATTTGGTAGCATTGTCCTTAAACTATATGGCTTAGGTCAAACATTTTGGATATCCTTCCACAAGCTTCTCACAATAGTTGGTAGGAACTTTGGCCCATTCCTCCTGACAGATCTGGTGTAACTGATCCATGTTTGTAGGTTTCCTTGCTCGCACCTGCCTTTTCAGCTTTGCCCATAAATTTTCAATAGGATTGAGATCAGGGCTTTGTGATGGCCACTCCAAAACATTGACTTGGTTATCCTTAAGCCACTTTGTAACCAGTTTGGCAGTATGCTTCAGATCATTGTCCATTTAGAAGACCTATTTCCACCCAAGCTTTAACTTTCTTGCTGATGTCTTGAGATGTTGCTGCAGTATTGCCACATAATCTTCTTTCCTCAGGATGACATCTATTTTGTGAAGTGCAACAATCCCTTCTGCAGCAAAACAACCTCACAACATGATGCTGCCACTCCCGTGTTTCACAGTTGGTATGGTGGTCTTAGGCTTCCAAGCTTCTCCCTTTTTCCTCCAACATAACGATGGTCATTATGTTCATAAAGTTCAATTTTAGTTTCGTCAAACCACAGGACATGTCTCCAAAAATGTAGGTCTTTGTTCCTGTGTGCATTTTCAAACATTAATCTGGCTTTTATATGTTTCTTTTGGAGTAATGGCTTCTTCCTGACAGAGTGGCCTTTCAGCCCATGTTGATACAATACTCGTTGCACTGTGGATAATGATACACTCTTACCACCTTCCGCCACCATCTTCATAAGGACTTTTGCTTTTGCTCTTGGGTTGATATGCACATGTTGGACCAAAGCACGTTCACCTCTGAGACACAGAACCCGTCTCCTTCCTGAACGATATGATGGTTGGACATTCCAATCCTGTTTGTACTTGCATATAATTGTGTGTGCAGATGAACGATTCATGTTCAGGCATATGGAAATTGCACCCAAGGATGATCCAGACTTGTGAAAGTCCACAATTCTCTTCCTAATATCTTGGCTGATTTCTTTAGACTTTCCCATGATGTTACACAGAGAAGCAGTGTGTTTCTGTTGTGCAATAAAATACATCCACCTGTGTGTCTCTAACTCAGATGTTGCCAATAAACCTATCAGAAGCTTCCAAAGACATGACATCATCATATGGGCTGTCCTAGTAATCATAGTGTATGTAAACTTTTGACTTTGCAGAAAGTAATAAAAATGCCTTAAAAATTCTCTCTCTCATTATTCTGGCATTTGGCAAATATAAATAATTTTGGTAATCCTAATTGACCTAAAACAGGTAAGGTTTATTCTGATTTCATGTCAGATAGTGAGAAAAAACATGCATACATCTTTTTTATATAGTGTATGTAAACCTCTGGTTTCAACGATAGATAGCTAGATATACCAGCACTAATTTGATGGTGAAAGAATTATTACTTCTGATATAAAACTGATTATTTCATATTCTTATGAATCCCTTTAAATGTTACCATTATAATTGTAGTGTTCATTCTATTAGGATTTGCATTCATTTTTACAGCTAAATACCTGCTAATAACAATAAACTCCTGCAGCACAGAAGATGTAAAACTTTCTAGATCTTTGAAGACCACAACAATAGGAGGGGCTTGCGAATGATCTGTTGAAGCTGGTCTCTTCTTCCTTGGAGAACTTGATTTCTTAATTAAACATAAGCAGAAATCAACATCCATTTACTCTTATACAGAAAACCAGAACTAAGCACACCTAACATGACAGAAAACAAATATTATATTTATGCATCACTGTTATATAGTTTCCAAGCAGGGACTCAAAGTCCTAAAGGGGTTGTCTCATCTCAAAGTTTCATAGGATGCATGAATGAAGCTTCTGAGCTAATGTAAACAGTAGAGTAATTAGTCTTTTGTCTGAAAGATCAGATAACACACAAGCTCTCACACTGCAGGGCTGCTATTAGATAGAACAAACAGCAGGGGAGAAGGAATACACAGTTCGGTCACTTGGGAAACCTGAGAGCCCTCAGAAGGTGATAAAATCATTTGTAGCTCCTTAACAAAAAAAGATGAACAAAGCAATGTATTCATTTAGTGTTCCCTACATTTTGAAAGCTACTCTTTGTAGTGAGACAACCCCTTTAATGGTTTACAATATCAGATGCCAGTCAGGCTAATTCTTAGAGATTATAGATGTTAATTTACTTAAACAGATCAAGTAGGATGATCAAGTAAACCGGTTGCCGCCCACCCGTAGACTATAAACATCTGGGAAGATGGCAATTGCAGTCTCTGCAGCTACATGGAGATCATGCAGCTGCAGCAGAGGAGGACTGGTTGTTAGAGACCACTGGGCTCTCCAGAGTAAAAGCAACAACAGTTTATTACAGTCCATGCTTTTCCAATCGCTATATATATAGAGCTCTGCAGGAAGCCTCCATCATCTGATGGCCACGGAAGGATAACTGCTGGGTCAGCTACTGGGGTAAAAGATCAGTCTCGCTTACACAGGAATTAAAAAAAAAAAACGTTATGGAAAAATGTCCCTCAGAGGTCTTTTTCTGACTTTTTAGGGTACGTTCACACGATGTATTTACGAGGAGTACTTTGGGACTTAATTACGCTGCAATACGCCCCGCAAATATGGTAAAATCATAGCACTCAAAGAGTGCTATGATTTTACAGTGTATTCCCCAGTGCGGTGACACGTCACTACTTTCCGGTGCTTACGTGATAGGGAAAGGGATGCTGAATGGGGGCTGGGCTGCTTTTGCCAGCACGTACTTCTAAAACAGCAGGAATATAGCAGCACGCGCAATACGCAAAGCTATACACCATGTGAACCCGGCCATAAAGGACACAATGAACAAAATAAAAATGTTTTAAAATTAAACAAAATTTAAAAAATAATTTGAAGACACAGCGACATCCTAAACTAATACAAAAATTACAAAGCCGGATCATTGAAAAAAAGCTGAAAAATTTGTAAAATATCCAAGTGCAAGAAAGCATTATAGCGTTCAAATCAGCATGTACTTAAAAAACAAAATATGCCTGAAATGTAGCAACTGTTCCAATCAGAACATGGCTAAAATCCAGTAATGTATTAAGAAGAAAAAAAAAAAAACAGAACAATAAATTAACCCTTCTAAATTTCCACCTTACATGTTATATCTGTATTAGTACCATTCTTGAATCTAATTATTTAAGCATTAGGAAAAGTAACATAAAACATCTTCATATACAAGTACTTTCTAAAGGTCCATTAGACTAAAGATCATGATTTACCTGTTTCGGACTGGGGAACAGTAAAAATTATGCCACCATGCAGCCCAATGGACAAATTGTTTTAATTTATTATTCCAATGAGAGCTATATAGACCTCATAGAAAGCATTTGTTGGTATTAAAGGGGTTGTCTCACTACAAGGATTGCTTTTCATGTTAAAGATCTTGCAAAAACAAGTCACTTTGCAATATATGTCCATTAACAGTGTCCTACCTATTCCTAGATATCCCCTCTTGCATGGGCTGCTTCAGCTCCTCAGGTTGCTATAGCTACAGACCTGTTTGATCTATCCTGATGGGCTGCCAGCACTAGTTGCTATAGCTACAGACCTGGCTTCTACTGCAGCCTAATGGAAGCCAGTCAACACGCCCCTGAATTCAAAATGAAACCAAGGAAACAGGGCTGTGGTGAGATCAATCAGTGTAGTGAGACAACCCCTTTAAGTACAAAAGTGCCCAGAAGTGAAGAAAAACTATTTTGGGTTCCTAGTTTCTACTAGTACCATAAGAATAAGATAGTACTTCTATCGTTGAATTTTTAAAATTTTCCCTTTTTGTGAGCTTTATTTTTGGGTTTTAGAAAATTAATTTTTAAAGACTAAGTAACCAAAATTCCCCATGTGTTTTTCGAAAGGGTTTTACCTTTGAAATTTTTTCTTTACCTTTCCAAAAAGAAAAGGCCATGGAAGCATTTGCATTTTTTCCCCGGGAAAGAGGACAAGGCCCTTTCTCTTAAATCGAGACCAAAATCCCCCCCGTTTCCCAAAAGCGGGGGAAATGGATTTTTGGGAAAAAAGCTGCTTTATTCCTGGAAAAAAAAGAATAATCTTAATCCTTGAAGTGACCTTCACAAATGGATTTATATATAATGCAACCCCAAATTATGGAATCACCATGCTTAGGGTATATCTATCCACAAAGTACACATATCACAGATCCGACAAAAAACAATTTTGGTTTTTTTAAAAAAGGAGCCCTTTTCCCCCACTGATAAAGCTTTAAACATGATGGAAAAAGGAAAAATAAAATTATTACCGAAAAAATTGCGGGTTTCTGTTTTTGCTTTTTTTCCCCAATTGGGAAAAATTTTTATCTCTTGCTTGTGTACACAAGCTTCCCTAGTTACTGACCACTTCAGGCTGGTTATGGCATTCCCTGCTATGTTCCTTGTTTACATTACTTACTGACAAGCTTTATAATTCTGTAGCCTTGTGCACAAAAGTTCACAAACTTCCAGCACTCATATTCCACGTGGGGGCGGAGTGGGGGGGGGAGGTTTGAGGGTCTAATCGGGAGGAAGAAGGAGGCACTCCTTTTCGGAATAATTGCTCAGATGCCAGGGAAAACTTAAACTGACTCATCAAAAGTGAGGATGCCCTTCTCTTTTTTCCTCAAGGGCCCACTTTAAACATTATGGCCCCCTCAAAGGATCAAATGAATTACGTCAAAAAAAAGCGGATTTTGTGCCCCCAGAGCCCCAAATCCAAAAGGGAAACCCGCTACTGTGAAAGCCACTGCCAAGCGCTGGTTGCGTTCTCCATGGAAAGTGAAGATCCAGTCCTTCTGAGAGCAAATCTTGTCCATCCCTGCTTACTGTGTACAAGCTTTAAAGGGACAAAATGGTTTTAAAAAATAGGGACAGTAATGATTTAAGTAAAAAAATTTTCTTGAACTAAAGGCAAAATCCCAAAAGTTTCCACCCAGTTTATGACCAACCCCCCATACTTTTCTTTGGGGTATGTTTCACACAGCGGGGTTTGGTTCCCCCAATTTTGGGACCCATCTTTAGATGCGTGTTCGGATCGGTGTTTGGGATCCAAACATGCATTTAAAATGTGCAGTGCGATTTACATTGCTTTCAATTATGCTGTGAAGTAGAAAAGAGGAGTAATCATCTTGGAAATGTGGGGGTTTCCCAAAGGTGTACCTTTTTAAATTTAATTTTTTTTTGAAACAAAACCCTAATCCAACAGCTGTTTTTTCAAAAAACATATCTGTTATTATATGGGACAGAAATCACATTCTGTTGTGTAAATGTGAAAAAACGGGCAAAAAAAACTATGAAAAAAATTTAAAAAGGCAGCAAAATTTTTGGGGCACATCATAAGAGCTACATACTGCTCCCGAAACCAAAAAAAATTTAACACTGGGGATAGGGGTCATTTTTCTGTCCCCCTAGGCTTTTGTTTTAAGGGCCCATAAACACCTGACACTAACTGACATATTACAAAATCAAAAAATATTGCAAAAAATGTCAAAATATTGCCAAAAATTTTACGAGGGGATAATTTAAGGGGGGGATCAGAAATAAACGGGAAATTTTATGAGAAAACACTATTTTTTGGGTTTAAAATAAAATGATTTCCCAAAATTAATATAATTTTTCCCCCCAGTCTCCTCCCACTATAATACCCCCTTGTTTCGGGACATTCAGAAAGTGCTTATTCCTAAACATTTGGGCACTTTCCCCCCCCGGCACAGACAAATACCATGGGGGTTACCCGCCCGGGTATTTGTTTTTTTTTTCCAGGCTGTGCCACCCCGGCCGGGGGGGGACAGTTTTTTCTAAAAAACCCCAGACAGAAAAATTTAAATATATTCTATGTTTTTGAGACTGTCGCCAGCCTGAAAAACCGCCGGGCGGAAAATCTGTGTAGTGAGGACCACTGTGCAGATTTTCCATAGAAGTCCACTGTAAAGTTTGTCACCGGTTTTAAAAAAAACCGAAAAACCCCCCGGAAAAAAACCAGCAAACAAAACCCTTACATGGGGCTACCCCTAAGGGCATGCCCCCACGGCAGGGGTTTTTCGGCCCCGGTTTTTTTTTTCCATTTCCCCGGGTTTTTTAGTTTTTCAGAAAAACCTAAAAAAACCGGGCCAAAAAATGAGCGCAATGGTGCCCTAGGGGAAAACCCCCTGCACCCCCAAGCCCCGGGGGCCGCAAAACATTTGTGCTTGCCCCCCAATTTTTCCCATGGGGGTTTTCCCCGGGACCGAATCGTGCAAGTTAATGTGAAGGGGGGGGGGGCTTTTTTTCTTCGCTCTTTCGCGGAAAAAAAAACCGGGCCCCTTCCCCCCCCCCCCCTCCGCGGCCGGGGGGGGACTGAAACAAAAACCCGGAAAATTAATGGCTGGAAAACCCGGCCCGGAAAATTTGTCCTGGGGCCGGAGAACGCGCACTAAAGGTTTTTCGCCTGTTTTTAAACCCATTTTTTTGGGCCCCAAAGGGGCAAAATTCTTCTCTTTCCCAAATTGAATTTTTCTTATTTTTTTTCTTCCTAAAAAATGTTTTTAAAAGGGAAACCTGAAGAGAGATAGCCTAAAATGCATAAATTTTGCGGGAGGGAAAGTGGGCTTTCCAACAGAGCACCCCCCTAATGTTTCCCCAAAACTTCAAAATTGGCACGGAGGGCACCACTATTTTCATAGGTTAAGGTTTTTGGCAGACGAACATGTGGTTCATTTAAAACTCCTTCCTGATCCTGGAAAAAAAAATTTAAATTTTCCAAGTATAAATTTTTTTTAAACTTTTTTTAAAAATTTCCAATCCCTTTTTATCTAAAAATTTTTTAAAAAAAACTTTAAAAAATTTAACACAAAATAACAAAAAAACGGGGTGATGTGTACTAAAAAACCCAGGATTTACCCATAATACAAAAAAAATTTATATATGGCTTTATGGGCACACAAAAACCCAAAAAGGGGTTCCTTTTCCTTCCTTTTCCCCCCCCCCCCCTCCCCCCCCCAAAATTTTCCAATTTTTTTCTACCATTAAAAATCATGGAGAGCAACAAAAACCTTCATTCCCCTTTCCACCAAACCGGACTTTGGAAAAAAGCTGGGGAAAATTTAAAATCCACAACAGTCAAATGGGATTTGTGCTTTCATCTTTGGCAAAAACACTTGGTTATAAAAGCCAAAAAAAAAAATCACAAAACCATTTTAAAATATCCCCCGTCTTTTCACCAAAAGCATGAGCCTTAAAACCCGCAGACCCACAAAAATTTAAAAAATTTCCAGAAAGGCATATGATTTGAAAACCCTCATTTTTACTTGAAATTGGGCACTGAATATCCCTGTCCGGAAACGCAGCATGAAACCCCAAACCTGCATGAAACCCAAAGATTTAAAAAATGCCGGAAAAAGGAGTCCCTTTTTAAACCCCCATTTTTTGTTTAAATGGGCATATTCTGTTTCCCCGTCCTTTGGGAACGCTTTTTCCCTCCCCTTGAGTGCGGACCAATTGGGGGCTTCACTTGGAAATATGGTGGTTAAAGCTCCTGTTCCACCCCCGTTGCCCTTTTTCTTGGCTTTTTTTTTTCCTTTTTACTCAACGTGGGGAGGAGATTTGGGCTCCTTTTTACTTTGTTTCTTTTCCCTGCCCCCATACTCATGTCCTCCCGAATAACCTACATCTGGTCAAAATTTTTCCCGTACCCCCCCTTGTACAATTCCCGAGGAATTTTTTACCGGCTATTTTGTACATCAAAAATTTTTTTGAGTTTTTAAATTTAGAAAACACATTTTTTTAAAAAGGAAGGAATCCCCCCAGCTTTGTTTCTCTTTTTTTTTAAATTTTATTAAAAGGGTTGTCTCAATACAGGGGTTGCCTTCTATGTTAAAAGAAGATGCGCAGGTTTTATTAACCAACTGAAGAAACAGAAAATTTGGGGAGCTGTTTTTTTTTCCGGGGATTCACAGGGCCCCCGACCCGCGATGACAGGCCTGACGGGCCCGCAATGACGAAACCGCCCGGCATTGGTTTTTTTGTCACCGCCTGGGAAGGAGCAAACCCTTTTTCCCACCTCTACCTCCCCTGTTTCCCACCACCCTCTTTGCTCGCTTACCACCTGCTTTTTTGCTCCATTTTTCAAAATATAAAAATTTGAGAAGGTTTTGGAAAAAGGTTTTGGAAAGTCTCTTATTAAAAGACGGCAAAAACCCCAGCTTTTTCTCAAATCCCTCTAAAAAAAAAACAAAATTTTCTGGATTTAATAATTTTAATGCAAATTAGACTATCAAAAAGCCCTTTAAATGACCCAAAAATGAAAAAAAACCCTGTCGAAATTTAAAAAGGTTTTTTAAAAGGGATTTTTGGCACCTTTCAAATTTACCTGGGGTGACTACAAAAATTTCTGTTTTTCAAATTTTAAAATGCAAAAATAATCTATCAACAAAGCTGCCTGCGCCAAATTAAAAAAAAAAAAGTATCTGAAATGTATTCAGATTAATTTAAAAAGGGAAAATTTTTGGGACCTTTCAATTCACCTGTGGTGGGTACAAAAATTTAACTGTATTCAAAATTTAAAATGCAAGGTGCCTAATGAACAAAACTGTAGGGGCCCAAAAGTGAAAAAAAAACACGTATTTGTAAAGTTTAAACGGATAATAAAAGGTTTTTTTTTTGGAAACCCATCCCAAATTTTACCCTGGGTGGGAAAAACCCAAAAATTTCTGTTTTTCACATTTAAATGCAAGGTGCCTCAATGAACAAAAACTGTTTGTGCGCAAAAGTGAAAAACAAAAGTATCTGTAATGTATTCGGATAATTTAAAAAGGGATTTTTTTTTGGGACCTTTCCCAAATTTACCTGTGGTGACTAAAAAATTTTCTTGGAAAAACACAAATTTTAAATGCAAAAAGGGGCCCCAATGAACCAAAACTGTTTAAATTCGCCAAAAGTGAAAAAAAAACGTATCTGTAATAGTATTCGGGAAAAATAAAAGGTATTTTTTTGGCCCCCTTTCCAAATTTTCCCCTTTTTGGTGACTACAAAATTGCTGTATTAATTTTTAAAATGCAAGGTGGCTTATCAACAAAGCTTTTAGTGCGCAAAAGTGGGAAAAAAAAAATGTACGTAATGTTTTTTTCGGGATAAAAAAAGGTATTTTTTTGGGCCACCTATCAAAACCCGTGCTAATACAAAAATTGTGGATTTTAATTTAACTGCAAGGGGCTATATAACAAAGCTGGGAAAAAAACCCCCCAATAAAATGAAAAAAAACCCCCTAAACTGAAATTATACTAATAATAAAAGTGGGGGTTTTTGCACCTAAAAAGGACCTGCAGGGTTTCTAGAAAAGATCTGGGATCCCAAAAATAAAGTTTCAGGGCCCGCCCCAAAAAATCCCCGGGGAAAAATTTCAATAAAAAACTGTTTTAAAAATAAAGCATTGGGAGTGCAATGTCTACACTAAGTCTTGGGTGAAAAAATATCCGTATTCCCTTTTTAAACCCTTTTCGTGTTCGCCCGGGGGCCCCCCCCCCCCCCCCCGACCCTTTTCCTGCGGTAGATGCTCCTTTAAAAAATTCTTACCTAACAAAATAAAACTTCCTTTCTTTGAAAAAACTAAGTTTTAAGGATCACCCGGGTAAAAAGTAATGCTTTCCTGTGGAAAAAAAAATAGAAAAATTTCGCTGAGCTGTTTGGACACAAGGGGAACGCCCCTTTTCCTTCTGCTAAAGAGCGCTGAGAGACACTGATTCCCTGAACAGGAAGGGCTGGGTTTTATGTAAAAAAGAGGTCCCTGTGATTTTTCCCCCAATCCAACCAAAACATCCCATCCCGGGCGTTTGACAACAAATCTCAACCCCGCTCTATTCTGTGCCCCATTTTTGTGGGCCCCCAAAATGACAGGAAGCGCCCAAAAAGGCCCGATTTTTAATTTGAAGATGCAAAGATTTTTTAACCCCAAATTACGCATGATTTTCCCAAAAATTTCCGGGTCAAAATAAAAAACCTTTTGCCGATTTCAACTTTGTCGATAATTTAATTCCCTCAACAAATATTTCTCTATACAAACTTCAAATTTTTATAATTATTTTTAGAATATTAATATACAAAAATTATTTTTAAAATACAAAAAAATTCATTCATTTCACAAAAAGTGCTTTAAAAAATAAAAAAAAAGTTTCCAATTTTTTCGGCCCGAAAAATGGGGGGAATAAAAAACTATCTTTTCGTTTTTTTTTTATTACCAAAATGAGTGTTGCGGTTTTTTTTTTCCCTTTTATTTTGAAAAATAAAAAAGTTTCTGGTCTGACTTGTTTTCTCCCTTGCAACCCCCCACTTTTTTCTATTTTTGGGAAATCTGCTTTTTTTTCTCTTTTTTATAATCAAGTTATTTTTTCTTTTTAGCCAAGTGAAAAAAATTAAAAATTTTTTCAGAGATAAAAGTGGACTTTAGTGCTTTTCTGATCTAAAAGAAAAGCTTGCCCCTAATGTATTTTTCTGCATAAAAAAAAAGCCAAATATTTCCCCAGTTGGGTTTCCACCAATTTAAAAATCCCCTTTTTTTTATTGGGGCCCAAACAAAACCCGGGGTCCCTACTTTTATTTTTGAAATTTTTTATGAAAATTTTTATTTAAGTTAAATACATTACGGGGCATGCTTTTTCTTTGATCAGTAATTTCACTAAGTCCATTTGTATCATCTGAATATATTTTTTTTTTTCAATTTGGGGGAATATATTTATAAAATAAATTGATTATAAAAAAGAGAAAAAAAGCAGCACTTCCAAAATAGAAAAAGTGCGGGGTGCAAGCGAAAAAACAAGTCAAACCAGAAAAACTTTTTATGTTTTAAAATCCAAAGGAAAAAACTCGCCAACAACTCACTTTGGGAATTTTGTGAAAAACGAGTAGTTTTTTATTCCTCCCTGTTCGGTTCCGAAAAAAGTCGGTTTTAAAAATGTGGGGAAAAAAACACTACTACCCTTTTTCCCCTATTACCAATTTTGGGGGTGCGAGTTTTTTCCCTTTTGGGTTAGTAAATTGAAAATTAAAAAATTATGTCCTTTTTCACTTTATTTATTATTTTTGTGATGAATGAATTTATTATAATTTTGTGTATATATATGAAGTTTGATATAGAGAATGTAGTGTGCGATATATATTCCATTTGTATTACTGGATAAATCCTGGTTGTTTAGCCTACACCTCACCACTGTTTTGTGTTATATGTGTATTTAAAATGTTTTTAAATAATTTTTAGATATAATGTGGATTGGAATTAAATAAAGTTTATTAAAAATATTTATACTTGAATTTATTTTGTTGCCAGGGTCTTAGTGTAATATTGATCTGTAGTTGATCCAGGTTTTGTTTGCCTTTGTGTAGGATTCCTTCCTGATCCTCTCTAAATGACTTACACCATGCATAGACTTAAAGAGACACTCATACCAAAAACTACCGTATTTTAAGTGTTGAAGAAATATGAGATGAAATTACACCTTTGTCAAAAATGAAACAATTCGCTGCCCAACACTATGGTAACATCTGCTCCGTGTTGATTACAACTGATAGAAAGGGGAGGGAGAGAAGCTAGCACTTCTGACTACAAGTTCACAAGTGTGTGTTCATACATGTCATGTCTGCTTTGCAACGCTTATAAGAACTGATGAGACAAATTTCTTCGTAGAAAGCCAAAATTGTCTATTTTGTCTTTTAACATGAAAACATATTTGGAGAATTAAGCAAGACTTTACATCGTGTGTATTAGGAAGATTAGGCAGCAGGGGCGTAGCTATAGGGGGTGCAGAGGTAACAGCCGCTACTTGGCCCAGCAGCCTAACGGGGCCCAAAAGCCCTTCTGCCCTATACGACAACACCAGTATTGTAAAGACACATGGTAACTGGGGGCCCTATTTCATTTTTTGCAACAGGGCCCAAGAGCTTCAAGTTACACCTCTATTAGGCAGCAGTTATTTCTGCAGATAACAGTGACAGAAAAATGATGAACCCCAGAGAACCAAGTGTATGTTTCATTCTTAATAAATATTGATTATCACAATTAATATTCTTATTCTACATTAAATAAAAAATATAAAATAAATGTTCGTACCTGGACATTCTTTTGCTTGCAACAAAACCACATAGGGAGTTACATGTTCATTAAGGACATCTGAGAGGCTGCTGAAAGTCAGCTCATGGTCAGTGACATTGACACCTACAGATTTTAAAAACACATATTGCAGTTTATCACCTGTACATTCGAGATAGAAGGCTTTCAGTTTAACCCCTTAAAGGGAATGTGTCATCAAAAAATGACTTATTGTTTAAACTCACATTTTTATGTTAAACACATTTTGTAGGAATTTTTGGTTGTTTTTTTTTAAATTTTCCAGATCCTTCCAGTATTTTTTGTAATAATTCTTAAGCCCCTGCAGTTTTTCACTTTGGCCACTAGGCCTAATAATCACTGACACTTCCTGTTTTTGTTTAGAGAGCTTTTCAGCAGTGGCTCATTTCAGTAAACAGCAGGGTCAAACTGAAAGGTGACACCATTGTGTACATATAACAAAGGATCCACCTGTCACAGAGGAAGATTGTACAGCCCCCCCCTCCCTTTCCCCTTTACAGTGAAAACTCTCCTATCAATCTATGGGACATAATCTTCTTAAGAATCCTATGTGCATGAAGCTGCTGTAAATTATCTCTCTGACTGCTGTTAAAGCAGTGCAAGCAAGAATGTCTTCCCCACAATCATATATAGACGGCAGAATGGAGAAATCTACAATCAGGAAATAAAAACGACTGAGAGGAAAAGAATATGGATCAGGGGCTTGATTTAATAAGTAAAAAAATAAATAAAATGGCAACAGATTCCCTTTAAGCACCAGGCCTGAAAAGGCCTTAAAGGGGTTTTGCCACAAAGTAAAATTGACGTGGGAAGCGTGCAAAAGAAATAAACATTTTCACCATTCATTATTATAAAAAATTCTGCACTTTTTTTTTTTTAGCTGCTCCTTTATTGATCCATAATATACAACTCGTCTCCAGGGGATACGACCAGGGCTAAGAGCTCCTCAGTCCTGGCCGCACATGCTCAGACATCACGTCTCCTCTCAGGCAGCTACTGAGTGTTCAAACCCCAGGTGCTGTCATTCTACTCCGGTCCACTTTACTCCTTAGTAATTAGTCAAACAGTGAAAATAAATTAAAAAAGAAACCTCAATGAGGTCTGTGCATTGATAAAAAGAAAAAAAAAACACAGGTTTTCCTGCAGTGATTTGAAACTAGGACCCTTGTGCTGTGAGGCAAAAACTTTACTTGTCAGCTACTCACAAAGCTTTACATAAACAGACCTTTCATTGACTACAGAGAGGTAAGGCATGGTGATGTCATCCTGCAGGGTCACATGATATGGAATTCAAACAAATCACATAGGCCCCTTCTGAGCACACAGAGCTGAAGAGATGGATGCAGGAGGTATGAAATGAGATTGTGGCAAAACCCCTATAATGACCAGCTATATTTTTTTAGTTTTTGCCTTCCTGCATGTCAACAGGTGTAACTTTATTTTTTCGATGTTGGCGTTGTTTGAGGACTTGTTGTATGCTGGAGAAGTTGTGTTTACATATAGATTACTGCAGAATTGTTTTAAAAAATTTTTTGCAGCGTAAAGGCATGTCCCACGGCACAGGTCTTTGGCCGGTTTTTCAGCCGGTTTGCGGTTTTTCAGACCTCCTGAAAAACCAGCCGAAAATGAGCAAAACTGTGCTCTATGGAAAACCCGTGCAGCAGTCCCCACTGCACGGGTTTTCCTTCGGGCGGTTTTGACGCCCGCGGTCCGCTCAAAAAACATTGAGCATGTTCATTCTTCTGTCCGGTTTCCGGACGGAATACGAACACCTCAATGGGAGGGCTGTTCTCCGCACATTGCGGAGAAAAGCCGTTCCCCCCGCGGCCGTGGGGACGGCCGCAAAACAGGATAAAAACCGGCCGGTATTTGTCCTGTGCCATGGGAACGCAGCCTA
Source organism: Phyllomedusa bahiana (assembly GCA_025379985.1). Taxonomy (NCBI): domain Eukaryota; kingdom Metazoa; phylum Chordata; class Amphibia; order Anura; family Hylidae; genus Phyllomedusa; species Phyllomedusa bahiana. The sequence continues at coordinate 14,317 of JAODAL010013765.1, read as the reverse complement.
AGCTGGTCTACAGGTTATTATGATTGTGTGGATACCTAATATGTGCAGGGTTTTTTTGTGTAATGTATGAACAATCATTTTTTTTTTATAAATGTATTTTTATTCCATTATTTATTGTTTTCCATTAAAGGATTACTATTTGACACTTTTTCTATACTCCTGTACATTACACTATGTGTCAATATGACACAGGCTGCTGCCAGGACAACACACAGTGTGTTCTGACAGCAGGCTTACTATGCAGACAGCCCTGATGCTACTCTGGGTGCCGAGATATTTCCCAGGCTCCATTGCGGTCACTGGAAGTCCTGGTGACCCTATGGAGCCGGGGAATCCCCTTTGGGTATGACACACCAATGGACCACAGCAATCAAAGGGTTAAATTCCGTGAACCAGAGGTTGCTTTTGGAACAGCGCTATTCACTACATTTATCATGTGGAGGAACGATGTGTATGGTGAGAAATTTACTACAATGCCTATAAAAGGGAACGAGAAATGGGTGAAGTTAAAGGGGTTGTCCACTTCTTAAGGAAAACTATTAGACTAGGTCTACACTGAATCAGACAAAAAACGTCCAGAAAGCGGCCATTTTTTTTCCGATGTAGGACCGCGGTTTTTGTCTCGTTTTGTGCAAAAACAGCGGTCGTTTCTCTTTTTTTTTTTTTACGTCAGTCCATACAATTGTATTGTATGGGAAGACAGCAAGAAAACTAAAATTGCGGATTTATTATACAACAGGTTGTATAATAAGCCGGCCACAGAAGACGCGCGGCGAAAAGACTGCAGCTCGTCTTTTCTATTGCCGTCTATAGGGCCGCACGAACAATCGTATCTTCAGCGATTTTGAAAAACTAAAAGTGCCGAAGATACGATCGTAATGCTGTGCAGTGTAGACGCAGCCTTAGGTCGCTCCTGCTGCATCATTAAGATAAAAAAAAACCTTAAACTTACTTTCTGCCCTCCCTCCCCACTGCACCTCTCTGGTCTTTTTTTTATTGTACTTCCGAACTACATCACCATTCAAAGCTGTTTACTTGCTCTTTTTAATAAAGCAGACATATCACAAATGGCCATATCCTCTTAAAGGATATGGGAGAACTTATAATGTGACTAGCACAAACTGTCACCTGCAATTGTCAGTAAAAGTACTACATTTAAAGGGTATCAACCAGTAAACATGGTAGGTCTTATTTACATCAGTAAATCGAATATACGGTACATCTTAGAAAGCACCTGCCCCTTTTTGTATATATAGAGCTACTAGATCTTCCTGGCTCTTCTTACATGCTGATGATTTCCCAATAAGATAATAGGAAGAAAGGATAAAGAGGATGCACATACCAAGTACAAGGGCAGCAGTAGGGATTTCACTGGACCTCACTCTGCAGTTCCAGTCATTTTTCTTGTCCTGAAAATCTGAGTGAGATTTCTTCAGAAAGCATATGAGATTGTCAAACAGCTTCTTGTTTAGCTCTTCCTGCAATTGCTGAAAAATAAAAGCTTGTTTTCACTTATTATTTATAGTATTCAACTTTTTTTATTCTTAAGTTTTACAAAAAGAATGATCATTGCTTGAAGAAAAGTTATGCAATTCCTCATTGGTTTCAGGATCTCTACTTCTTGTCAGTGAACATTCCAAAACATATAATATATAGTCATATCACAAAGACAAGCAGTGGAACTCGCCGGAACAATATACGTATTCTTTATTAATGCGTATCCAGGAACATCAAACGTTTATGATAATATATAACGGTACTGATATTTATATACTGATTCATATTTTTTATTAAGGAATTGGAACAATTTCTAAACTACTGTATATAAACACTTTCCAGATGGAATGTACTTTTTAGAACCGTAACTTTTTTGCTCTGCACTGGCTGCCAATATCAGTCGATCACCTCTCTGCCCGCCGACAGGAGAATGAAGGAGGCTGACAGACTCCGTGCAGCATCAGAAGTTTGATTTCTGTATCCATCATGGTGCTCATATGCCCAACTTTTTATTATCACAAGACCAATACAGTGTAAAACCGGTTTTTTTTTACATGTATTTTGCAGCAGTATTTGTAAGCCAAAACCAGGACTGGAGCCTACACAGAAATAAGTCTGAAAAGGCTTGTCCCCATCTTTGTTTTGGATCATAAATACTGCTGCAAAATGTGCATCAAAAGACACAGTGTGAAACCAGCCTAAGATGCTGGTATCAAGATTATAAATATTAATCAGCGCAGGAGAACACTCTGCTACTCTGAAGTAGAACCTTACATTCACAAGCCTGCTATATGGGGTATGTACTGCTTTAATGAAAGTCTAAGTAATGTAGATGTCTAGGGCTTAGCTAAGTAGCCCGGGAAATGTCTGTACAGTCAGACCTAGAGTGGCCCCAGGGCCATCGGTATAGATAACCTGAAGTCAGGGCTAACTGTGTGCTGCCCTGACTGCAGCCTGTGTCATAATGACACAGAAGGTAATGTATTATTATCATTTATTTTAAAGCGCCATTGATTCCATGGCGCTGTACATTCGAGGGGGGTTACATACAAAAATGTCAAAAAAGTACAAAAATAACGATGAATGACTTTCAAAGGCACAACAGGGAAAGAGGACCCTGCCCGAGGGCTTACAATCTATAAATGAACATGCTAATACATTACTAAGTGGAAAAAAAAAGTGTTAAATAGTTATCCCTTAATGGGATATAAAAAGAAAAAAGGGGAAAAACCATTAGAAAGTGTAGAAAAAAAATCACAATAATTTAATTATTGTGCACACATTACACAAAAAAATACAAATATTGGGTATCTACCCGACAGTAATAACCTGTAGAATTAATCTAAAGCCCGAGTGCTAAATGGCAGAAGTTGCATAGGTGCAAAAGACTGATGAACAATTGCTCACACACCTACATAGTTACATAATTAATATGGTTGAAAGACATATGTCTATCAAGTTCAACCAGGAATGGAGAAAAATGCAGATGAAGGGAGGGGAAGAGGGAATGTTAACCTGATGAAGACTTTAGAACCCATTAGGCAATAACCAGTTTGCTCTAAAGGAATGTTGTATTTCTGATCCCAAAACTGATTGGATCTGGATGTTTTATACGGCTACATAAGTATTCATATTATTTGGAATAAAAAGGAAAAAACGAAATCTTCTACATAATGTAATCCTTGTTATTTTTTAATCTGCTTAACCCCTTAAGCCGAACACCTGAAAAGTAGTTAAAGGAGTTGTCTCATTACAAGCTTTCAGCCTGTCAGTGTCCCTGGTAAGTTAAACCTGAGGGGCGTGTTTCTTGGTCTGTCTCTTCTGCTCCCTCCTCCCCCCTCCCATCAGCACACAGGCAGCTAAGTAACTTCTATACAGGGGGGGGGGAGGGGGTTTGCTCTCAGAATTCACCCTGTGTGTGCCTGCCTAGGTCTGTTGCAGGAGAGGGCTGATCATGGTTTTGTGAAGGGGGTGTGCAATAGGGGCAGAGGGATGCATGTGTTCCTATATCCCCTGCTTAGCTTACAAGTCTCCACATCTCCAGCAACAACAAGGGCAGTGTTACTATACTCAGGATGTGTCCCTAATACAGGAGAACATAAAGTATCACATGCCCCCTGATCTGTATAGTATTAGTATAGTCACAGTTCCAAGACATATCAGATTATAAATAACAGACAGGGTCACTGCTGTCACATCTATCTGTGTAGAGAGCAGGAGGGAAACAGGGACACACAGGGTTAATCCAGGACACAGAAGCCAGAGTCCTCCTCCCCTCCTTCCACTACAGAAGCATTTTGTGTGGGAGGGGCTCTCTGCTCCGACCTGCTTCAAAGGTTTATGAGTCCCTTCAGGACCTGACAGCCAGAAAGATAAGGATCAACAGGCGGGCTAAATTTTAAAAAACTTTAGAAGCTGATGTAGTAATACTAACAGGGCTAGCTCAAAATCAGGTAGACATTTGTAATGAACATATATTGCAAAGCTGCTTGTTTTTTAAAGATCTTTAAATTAAAACCCAATCATTGTAGCGAGACAACCCCTTTAATGACCAGAACAGTTTTTTTGTTTTTGCCTTCTTGCGTTTCAACAGTTGTAACTTTTTTATTTTTTCAATGACGCAATTGTTATGAGGGCTCGTTTTTTTATCGAGAAATGTTGTACTTTAAAGAGGAATGTTTAAAATTTGTTATAGATAATGCAGAATTTGTTTTTTAAATTTTTTTTTTTTTTACAAAATTTTTTTTTTTTTTTTAAAAAACCATTCATATTTACACTTAATAATTTGTTAGATTAATTCTTACAGGTTAAATTTCGGTCGTGTGGATACCTAATATGTGTAGGTTTTTTTTTTTGGTGTGTAATATATGCACAAATTTTTTTTTATTAAATATTTTTTTATTTTATTATTTATTTTTTTTAAATTTATTTTTTTTTTACACTTTTTCTGTTTTTTTTTTTTTTTTTTAAAATCCCATGAAGGGAGAACTGTTTTAAAACAATTTTTTTTTTTTTAAACACTTTAGTATTTTTAGCATATTCATATAGCTAATACATTCTAATCTGTGTCAGTCTGACACAGGCAGTGATCTGGACAGCACACAGTGCGTCCAGGTTCCTGGCTTGTTACACAGACAGCTCTGGGGCCACTCAGTCCCCAGGGCTGTCTGTGGAGACGTTCCCCGGGCTCTGTCAAGTCACCGGGTGATCCGATCACCCGACAGAGCAGGGGGACCCTTTGATTGCGCTGTGGTAACGCAGCTGCGGCACCCGGGCGCCGCAAACTCCGATGTCTGCAGCGACGTCTAAAGACGTCGCTGCAGACGAACGACCTGAAATGCCCGCCGTCTAAAGACGGTGGGCGGTCGTTAAGGAGTTAAAATGCGTACAATGTGGTAAACATAGAAGCAACAGGGCACTTTCTCGTGTTTCAAGTCAAGAAAGAACTCTTCTTCACAACAAGTCCTTTGGGACTTAAAACGCGTAAGCAAGGGAGTAAGTGCTCTGTTGCTTCCATGCTTACTATATTGCATCCGTTTTTTAATTGGATTACAATGAATACATGCTTTAGAAGATTTCGGATTTTCAACTTTAATCTGAACAAAGATTTGTCTTGGAGTTGCTGGCTATAGGCTCCGTATTCAGCCGAAACACTGCATCTGTACTGTACGGAGAAACAAACATTAATTAATTTTTTTCACTTCACCCTCTGGATGCTAGTTCCGTGATTTATATTTTTATTTGTCTTGGAGTTGGTGCCGACAACTGGATCCCAGAAATAATATAGTGAGGCCCTCAGAGCATGGAATTACAAAATACAAGGTGAGCAACTTATCTCTATTTAATTAATATTATTTAGCTCTAAGTAGTTATCTAAGCCTTTCTTGAAACTCTCAACAATTCTTGCGTGACCAGCTCCTGGGGTGGCTATTCCACAGATTCACCTAACCGCATGATTGGCACCCTTTATTAGCCTTATCTATGTGTTATTGTAATACTAGCAACTACGCCTTCATGAAAAGTAGATGCGTGAGTGGTTGTTTATCAGAATTTTTGCACTTGAGCAAACTCCCCAGTATGGTACTGCGGGTTTTCTGCATACTGGTGGGAACGGGTTCTTATCCAATGTGCAGTTTTTTACTAAGCAATTGCCCACCTCATACACAGAGGTGCAAACAATTGTTCATCAGTATTCAGGACCTGCAGTTTTCCCATGTAGCACTGGGGCTTTTACTGCCTCCTTCTGGGAATGGATTATTAACTTTCCTTTATAGACTGTCAACGAAGCTATAATGTGTAATTTTAAGTTGATGTAATGAACACACACAAACATTTAACTTTTAGTAGGGACTCTTGGAACAGAGCATTTTGTCCTTTGATCATCTCCATGAACAAAGTACATCCAGTTTCTTCTCTCTCATAGTCCTGGTGATACTTATTTAGCCATTCCTCTCAAGTATTCAGTAACGCTACCTTAGAATTGTATGCATTATGTAAATTAAACAATTACTGAAGGTTAACGTTACGATTATAGTAAGTCAACCATTGATTCAGAACACATCTACTGTCCCTCAACTTATAATTGATTCCACTGACCTCTGTCTGACACTTCATCCGCTGCCATAGCAACTGACAGCTCGCAAAACGCGTTCTGCCATCTTCCGAGTTTTCAAGACTTTGACTGAAATAGTCAGCTGGAAATAAAGAGAAGTAAGTCCAAGACATGCATGTGTGATCAACATCCCGACAACCTGGGTCATGTAGACAATGTGATGCCTGATGTCTTTTCAATAACTTGAGAAAGGAAATGTTTAAGTTCTTAAGCATTGGAAAAGTAGTTCTGAAAGGCTATGACGTCTATTGCAATCACGGTCACCTTTCACTCAATGCATGTAACATAAAATGAAAGTATCCAACCAATCAAAAATATCCTACCGCTCTGTGTCTAACGCAGGCATCCTCAAACTGCGGCTCTCCAGCTGTTGGGAAACTGCAACTCCCATCATGCATTTATATCATCTATAACAGTGGGAATGATGAGACTTTTTGGTAATGCAATAGCACCAATATCTTCACACAGGGTGTAGGAGGAAAAGAGCAACCAGACAGGCGGCTGGCCGCACAGGTGTGTGCCGTTTCGGGACAAAGCCACGCCCCTTTCTCAAGCACGCCCCAGTGCAGCACTTGATTGCTTAAATACTACAACATCATATTAACCATATCATCCCAGTAATGTCTTATACACAAAAATCCTATTACAGAAAAACTTTAAAATTCAAACTCTCATTCATACCAGATGGAGCCAAAGTCTGCATATTGTATATCCATTTGGTCTCTCTTTTGAGGAGACAAACTTTCAGGCTCACGATCATAAGACCTAACCTCCTCTAAGACGCACCAATCAGAAACATTATGTTTAAAATCTAAAAAATGCCGTGCTACAGTACTCTTATTTTTACTCATTCTGTACCTGTTCTATATTACCATCTCTAATGACAATCCTAATGGCTGAACGATGTTCATTAATACGTGTCTTAACACAACTTAACCCAGGTAGAAGTGCAGCTCCACCTTAAGAAAATTAAAGTAGACAAATCAGCAGGACCTGATGGCATACACACTCGTGTCCTAAGGGAGTTAAGTAATGTGATAGACAGGCCCCTATTCCTAATATTTATGGACTGTCTAATAACGGGGTATGTCCCAAAGGATTGGCGCATAGCAAATGTGGTGCCAATATTCAAAAAGGGGTCAAAAAGTGATCCAGGAAACTACAGGCCGGTAAGCTTAAAGGGGTTTTGCCAGGATGTGCCTTATCTGCTATGAATCAAATGTTAACAAGCCACGCTGAGCTAAAAGAGAGAGAGACACAGCCAGAGCACAGAGCCATGCATAAAGGATCGTGTGAAATGTTCACTCAAATAATCACACTACAACTAGTGGATTCTGTATACAAAAGACAACGCGTTTTCTCCACAGCAGCTTGAAAGCTTCTTCATGTTCTCTGTCATCAGATAAACCAGGGATCTATTCAGATAATCACACTACAACTAGTGGATTCTGTATACAAAAGACAATATATTTCTACCCGGTGCCTTGAAAGCTTCTGCAGCTCCCTTTCATCAGATAAGAAGTGTTCTCTCCGCAAGCTCGGCCAGCAGCTCTTGCAATTTTTGTAATCACATATATTTAGAAAAGTGATTAAAAAGCCATTTTGGAGGATCCCACGTCAACATTACATCGTGGCAAAACCCCTTTAACCTCTGTTGTAGGTAAAATGTTTGAAGGTTTTCTTAGAGATGCTATACTAGAGTATCTCACTGAAAATAAATGTATAACGCCGTTTCAGCATGTGTTTATGAAGGATTGGTCCTGTCAAACTAATGTCATCAGCTTCTATGAGGAGATAAGTTTCAGACTGGATCGAGGTGAGGCACTGGATGTCATATATCTAGATTTTTCTAAAGCATTTGATACTGTGTCACATTTAAGGTTGGTAAGTAAAATGAGAATGCTTGGACTGAGGGAAAATGCTTGCAAGTGGGTAAGTAACTGGCTCAGTGATACTAGTTACTAGTGGGGTACCACAGGGGTCAGTATTTGGCCCTATCCTCTAACATTTTCATTAATGATCTTACACATGGATTGCACAGTAGAATATCGATCTTTGCAGACGATACTAAGCTCTGTAAAGTAATCAACACAATAGAGGATAATGTGTTATTACAAAGGGATCTGGATAAGTTGGAGGCCTGGGCACAGAAGTGGCTGATGTGGTTTAACACAGATAAATGCAAGGTTATGCACATGGGAAGGAAAAATTCATTCCATGATTAAATTGAAAAACACTGGGAAAAAGTGACATGGAGAAGGACTTGGGAATCCTGGTGGACAGTAAATTTAATTGTAGCAGCTGCTGCCAAGGCAAATAGGATCATGGGGTGTATTCAAAGGGGAATAGATGCACATGATGAGAACATCATTCTTCCATTATACAAGTCACTGGTTAGACCACACATGGAGTATTGTGTACAGTTTTGGGCACCAGTGCACAGGAAAGACATTGTAGAGCTTGAACAGATTCAAAGGTCGGCAACAAAAATAATAAAAGGACTGGGTGGACTACAGTACACAGAAAGATTAGCAAGATTAGGGTTGTTTAGAGAAAATATGGCTTTGAGGGGACCTAGCAAATATGTATAAATATATAGGGCCCATATAGAGATCTCTCCAATGATCTGTTTATACCCAGGACTGTACCCAGAACAAGAGGGCATCCTATATGTCTTGAGGAAAGGAGGTTTCTACAGAAACCTAGAAAGGGATATCCAGAAAGCGAACAGACAACTGTCAAACCCCATCCATTACTACAAACTTGGAAATGACCCCTCAGAGGCCTATATGAAACAACTAAAGGATATGATAAAGAAGTTTCCAATTCAGGTCCAGAAGCAGGTAGAAGTGCTTATCCCAGAGGATCCCAGGCCGGGCTGCTTCTACATGCTCCCCAAGGTACACAAAGATGGCAACCCTGGGAGGCCTATCATTTTTGGCATTGGGACAGAAGACATCTCGGGTTGGGTGGAAAATATCCCAAAACCCCTGGTCAAAGATACTCCAAGCTACATCCAGGGCACCAATGAACTTCTTAACAAACTGAATTCCCTGGGCCTACTACCTCAGGTTACCATTTTGGCCACCATGGATGTAGAATCCCTGTATACCAACATTCCCCACAAGGATGGAGTTGAAGCATGTTGGTTGCACCTAGAGAAACAAAACTTCCCAACAAATCCAGTCACACAGCTCATACAGTTCATACTTAGCCACAACTATTTTACCTTTGGAGAGGACTTATATCTACAGCGAATGGGAACTTCAGTGGGGTCCAGATGTGTGCCCCAGTATGCAAACCTCTTTATGGCAGAACTGGAAGGAGCATATTTATCAACAAGCACCACCAAACCCATAATGTACCTTCGTTATATTGATGATATCCTTGTCATCTGGACTGCAGGTGAGGAGGACCTACTTAAATTCCATAACGACTTCAATGACTGTCACCCCACCATCAACCACCTTAAACTTACCTATTCAGAGAGCAAAATCCACTTTCTGGATACCACAATACACATTAAAGACCATTGGCTACACACATCAATATACCACAAACCCACAGACAGAACGGCCTACCTGAGAAACGACAGCTTCCACCCCAAGCACATAAAACAATCCATTATATACAGCCAGGCTATACGATACAATAGTACTGGCTCCGACAAGGCAGACCTAGACAAGCACCTCCTGGATCTGAGGATGAAATTTCTCCAATTGGGATACAGACCAAAATTGACAGACAACCAAATAAAAAAAGTGGCAGCCATCAACAGAGACAATCTGCTCACGTACAAAGAGACCCAAAATGAAGAACGAGTGCCCCTAGTTGTCACCTACAACCCACAGCTGGAGATCCTGCGAAAGATTGCCGAGGGACTCCAACCTGTGCTACACAGAGACAACAGACTTAAAGAAATATTCCCAGACCCCCCAATCCTTTCGGCAACCCTCAAACCTGCGGCGTATTATTGTCCGGAGCGCCCTGAAGCCCCCAACTGAAAATGGCACCTCACCCTGCCTGCAGAACAGGTGCAAGACCTGCAGTCACATCCACACTGCTGACAGTGTACCTGTCCTACACACACAATAGGTGCACCGAATTAGGGGGACATTTTTCTGCAAGTCTTCCAATGTGGTGTATCTGATTATGTGTCTGCAATGTCCCACCACAGGCCTCTATGTGAGGGAAACAGGGCAGAGATGCAGTCAGATTCAATATCAATAACAGCAGAACAGATCTCTCAGTGGCCGCACATTTCTCTGGAGAAGACCACTCTATTGAAGATTTGCAGGTTGTGGGACATTTTAAGACACAGAGGGAGAGAAAGAAATGGAAATCTAAACTAATGCAAAAATTTCAAACTCTGCAAAATGGACTTAATATTCATAGCAGTTTCATGTCACACTATTTATGAACTGTGAGGGCCACAAATCACACCTGATAGCTAACAGATAACAGCAAGAATTACTGATCCCTCCGTCACACCTCACAAGTTTCCAGATTGTTTATTGCTTGACCTGTTATAAATGACTTCTCTACATTTTGTTATTTTTAAGGATTCTAAGATGCTTTGATGATCCAATATCTTTTATGTATGAAAAGTCTGTGAATTTTCAGTTTCTTGTATAACATCATGTCTGAAGAAGGGAGCTAGTACTCTCGAAAGCTCACCATCAAATATACTCAGCCTCTAAAAGGTATTGCTTGATTTGATCAACTTATTGACAGAGAGCCCTATTAACAAGTAGGACCGGTCCAAAGGAGAGAACCTCTTTAAGAGGGTCAAGAAATAGTCCTCCGTCTCTCAGGGCCATATACATACCTGCTGTAAGAGAAACCCTTTTCTTCTTTGCACTTGGCTTGAACACAAAGCAGCCCTTAAAATTAGAAGGTAGGTATCAGATTATTCTTGAACATAAAAAATGACTAATAAAGCCAACATTACAGCTCCCAGTTGGCTTGTCACCTAGATTACTTGGGATTTCTAAAGAGCAAATTTGGAAAGACACAGAAACATGTGTAGGTCACTGGAGAAATTTAGGGGGAGGCTTACAAAAATATTTTTTTTCATTATAAAAAACCCTCCATGGAATCTGTGGCAGATATCAGAGGTGATACACTTAGATTTCCATTTTGAAGCTGTGGATTTTACTATGGTTTTAGACTTTTAGCTTTTAATAGTGCTAATCGGCATCTAGATACCCAATGCAGAATCTGACAGGATAGGTCACTTCTTTGTTTCCATGCATTGCATACTTCCGATGTGGTGGAATAAATCTGCACAATAAATCCGTGTTCACTGCAGCATGGATTCCCTTTACAACAATGACATTCAGACCCTACTCATTCTCCACAAGAAGGAAACTGAGCAAATAAACTCTGTGTAGACATACATGTATGCACAAAATAGGAAAAGCTGGATGAGAATCACAATGGGAGCTGGAACAGTGGTCCTGAAACTTCCCTAATAACCGCTAATGGTTTCATACAATTTTTACAGGCATACATCCATTTACGTATTAAATACTTTTCAGAACAATGGTACTACATGAGGAGAAATATTACATTGGTTTTCAAGAGCAAAGGGGAAGTAAAACTTTCACCATAAATAGTACTTTATTAAGCTCACATAGTCCCATATTGTATCCTGTCTAAGCAGTGTTGGACTGGGGTTCCCGGGGGCCCTCCAGGGAAGTTGGTGTTCGGGGGCCCACCGGGGAAGTTGGTTCCCGGGGACCCACCGGGGAAGTTTTTTCTTGGGGACCCACCACTAAAAAGTGATTCTTGGTGCTCACCAGTGGAGTTGATTCTTGGAGGTCCAACAGTAAAGATGACTATTACACCTACTGCACGTGACATCCGTTTCTTGCTTTAGGTCTCTTTTTTTCCATGCCTTTCTTCCGGAAAAGCAGCCTAGGGGCCCACCGGGAGTTTTCCCTTAAAGGGGTTGTCTCACTATTAAGATCATAGTTGAAAATGTGGGGACAAAATCTAAGGTGTATGTCTGGGTTTTCTATTGGCAAAGTGCTACGTTTTAGAGAACGGGGTGGTTTACATGTGTTAGCAACAGTGTTTGTTTACTGGTCAGGGAGCATTCTGTCCCGCCAGGGCTTGCACATGCAAAGGAAAGGCAGTTAAGAGGAGGGGCAGGGATGTGTGTAATGGCAGGCAAGGAGGAGAACATGAAGGGCATGAGGGGGTTGTGTGTTTGTTCCTCTCACTGTTTCCCCCTGTCCCGCCAATACACAATCCCTGCCCCTCCTTAACTGACTTTTCCTTTGCTGTGCAGACCTGGGAGGACAGAAGCCCCTGACCCGTAAACAAAAACCGTTCTAAGCACAAGTAAAAACCCGTTTTCTAAAAAGTGCCCTTTCAATAGTAACCAAGGGCGTACTCCTTAGATTTTTGGTCCCCCCCCTTTTCAAATTTAATCTTCTGTGAAAACCCCCTTTTTTCCTCTGTGGGCAGTCTGAAACCGGGGCTAAGTAATCCCCTAGAAAAAACAAGGCTAGAATGTTCCCTTGGGAGGCCAGTTTAAAAAAGGGCTTTTGATTTTAGGAAACCCAGGGGCCCCCCAAAGCTTCCCACGGGGCCCCCACAGCGATGTCAGGGCATTTCTCACTTGACTGTGCAGCCAAGCACCGCCCTGAGCTTGAATGGTACATGACCACTAACGCCAGGGGAATATATGTGGGTCACTGTCCCGAAAGGGAGGGAACATGGGCTTTGGGGGGGGTGAAAAGCAGTGATTGTAAAAGTATTATTTTCTATTTTACATTAGTCCCTGCCTGTACTGGGGTTTCCTATAATCTCAGAAAACCCATTCAATAGGTGCTCCAATTCATTTTCAGATTTTGTTCACCCAAGTGACAGATCAAAGTATTTTAATCCTACACTCCATGAAAACATTTCTGAACCTTGCTCAATGTAACCTTCTTTTGAATAAGAAGTGATGACAAGCAAAAAATTTTTTTACCAAGAAAAAGGGAATTACCTTAGAAACTGATGATGTGGTCATAATGGATCCCTGAAAGAGAAAAAATATTAGAAAAGGACCCCAATATATTTGTTTAGGATTAAAGGGATAAATACAAAGGGGGGGGGGGACAAATGAAAATTAGGAGCCGTACCCTTTGAAAGCAAGGAGGTGGGATTACACATGGGGAACAGGGTTTGAAAAAACAAAAGATAAGGGACACTGAAAAAACAAGACGTTTGCTAATGACATCCAATTGCAAAGTTGCTTGTTTTCCTTTTTCCCTTTTTTCTAAGACCATTTAATTTTATGATAAACCCCCTTTAAGCCCTTAGTGTCCCATAGACCAAAAATAAAAAATGTTTTTCTCTTTCTAGCCTGGTCCCCTATGTTTTCTGTTTACCTTTCCTCCTAAAATATATTAAGAAAACATATACTCCAAATTAGCAATAAAAAGTACCAATTTCCCTCCATAAAAAAACCAAGCCAAACTAGTGTTAAAATTTTATGTAAAAACTTAATGCGCCAGGTATATTTGGAAAATCCCAAGAAATGAAGTGAGTAGGTTGGCCTCCAGAAGGATATTATGAGATTTAGCAACCCCCGTCTTACAGATCTGATCCAAAAAGCGACATTTCACTTCTTGGAGCGGATCCAAAATGAAAAACCCCGACCGATGCAAAGGGTCTTCAGTGAACCCCGATGTTTCATTTCCGGCAGTGATAAAGTCACTGTAATTTTAAGATGGTCTCTGGGTCCGTTTACCGGAAAAGACGCCGTGTAAACATACCCTAAGGTTGCACGGTATGGCATTAGTTTTAAAGGTTGTTTCTCCTAGCTCCTGGGTTAGGAGATGGAAATTAACCGGTCATGCTTGTGTGGCTCTCTGTTCTTCTCTATGGGAGTTCTAAATCCTGCCGATCATACTCAGGTTTATAGAAGAAAAGAGTGAGCCGCATGTGGGTTCTCTACGTGGCTTGTTCCCCTCTCCTAACCCCGAGGTAAAAAACCTTTTTTAAAAGGTTTTCCCACTTTTGGCCATGTTCCAAGGCTTAAACCTGGAGTATTTCGTCCGTAATTAGTGCCGGGGTGCGCAAAAACGGGCTGAAAACTCCCCGTCATTACGGTAATCCCCAGTTCTCATGAGGCTATGGATTAGTCTCCCCTCCTGCTCGGGGAAATACCGGGGGGGAGATAATTGACATGTGAATTACCAGCGGCGTTTT